>CM049796.1:39439857-39699677 GCA_027422405.1 Ptychobarbus kaznakovi
GTTATGCTGAACGTAAACAACACTCATTACGTTGACTACATGTCAATGACAGGAGGTGTGAGTAATTAATGACAACTTAATTTTTGGGTCAACTATTCCCTTAAAATTCGGGAATACACAAGTTTATTAAGTATTAAGTGATAATAACCAATAAAAAAAAGGTGATTTAAACCAAATGTTAAATTTAATTAATGTGTCTAAATAATTTAAAAAATACTAAATCAAGTTTTAAAAAAGTGAATACAAAAATAAGAGGAATTAAAATAAAATGAAAACTGGATAAAAAGTAAATTTAGGCATCACAAAAAAATGGATACTGTTTTTGCGATTGGCTAGAGACTGCATTTAACAATGCTTATTAAATTATTAGTTTTTAAAGATTAACTGAGTGTTAGACGACGACAAATGTAAAAATAGGTAAAACACCATGAACATACCAATATATTATTTGACATATTCTAAAATTGATAAAATTGCTCAAACTACAATACCAGATGTGCAAATGCCATAATGGTGCGGCAGTATCCCATTTAATGTTGGAGTTGTCTGATAATTTCATGCTTTCCTTGGACAACCATATTGTCAAGCCCTTCAAGCGACACAAACTGCTCTAATCCGAACCGTAAACTCCCCCTCCTCCTCTCAAAGTCAGACCTTGCAAAACGCTGAGAGTTGCACACAGGAGCAACAGAACTATAATTACAAAGCAACGTTCCCTCAGATAAGAGTGTGACATGCTGTTCTGTTTAAAGAACAACTGAAACATGATTCACACGCACACACAGATGTGTTTCGCTAACCTCTGTGTGAGCGTTGATAGCATGTTCTCATGCCACGGCACATTCCAACCGTGTCTAGGACTAAACAGCAGCTACAGTGATAGAAACCAGAGGAATTCAGCGCTGTCACCCACTCGAGTGTGTGTGCGAGAGGGGTCTTTGCAAGGGCATCATTTTATTCGCCGTTATTAGTTTTTGAGTGCCATTTGGCTGATTTTTTATAACCATTTGCAACCATACGTTTGCGAGCCGATCTCAAACTAATACAGATATTAACCATTTTTGGGGTTCAGTGTGCGTTTGTGCTCACACAGGATGTTGCTTGGGAAAACAGATCTCATTCCTGCATTCCTCAGTCGCCATATGGCCTCACTATCGGCCAATCAGCATCCAGGACCAATTATGGCATTATGACCTCAAATCTCCTGGGATAAACAAAAAAGCAAGACAAACGACATCAGCAGTCATATTTTCATGTAGGCAAGCGTCTGCTAGACACCTAAACAACACATGCACAATTCTATATAAGGCGTCTTCCTTTGGGCTGTGAGTCAGTGTTATGCTTTATAAGGGAGCAGGACTAATATTTACACTACAGGTCAGGGAATGTGTGTGTTTGTGCTACAACTATTTATATGAGCACACACACACACCCATTAGAATAATCACTTCCTTTGGGTTTAATAATAAGACAGGGTGGGGGTTCTGACATCACTTCCTGTTGGGGTGAGCGACAGGAAGTCCCTGAGGGTTAAATGAGCCTGTATAATTAACAATCTTCAGAATACTAGCTGCTTAGTGCAGAGCTTTTTTAAATTCATTGGTATGCCATGTTATTTTCACAGTACCTCAATGTTTGATTTAACATGTTGCCTCAAATTATCATCTTGTTTTTCTAATTTTGTGTAAAGCGTCCTAAAAAGGAGACTAGAAATGGAGGATTATATTGAGGGATACTGGATCTCATGTAGTGTACTTCACATCATCCGGGTAATTTATGCATACAGAAAATTTGTATACAAAGTACACATATAAAAAAAATATAGTGTGCTATCCCCCCCCCCCCCCCCCTTAAAAAAGGAGCATAAAACATGTACCCAAGTACCCAAATGCTTATCCATGGGACTGTAAGTGCATAGGCCTTCTGTAAATACTTAAAGGGACAGTACACCCAAAAATGAAAATTATGTCATCATTTACTCCCCTTCAAGTTGGTCCAAACCTGTTTGAGTTTCTTTCTTCTGTTGAATGCAAAAGAAGAAATATTGAAATTAATGTAAGCAAATCTACAAATTAGAAAACAGATGCATACTTGAAGATAAAATCAGTAGTCCTTGCCTGTTTAATAACAACTTTGAACAGTCTAGGTCAAATCTGGAATAGAAACCCATTAAAAATACAATGCAAATACAGAAAAATGAGAATGAAAGGGAATAAAGCTGGCCCTGAGAGTGTTTTGGCCTGAACACCCTTTGTTCGTTTATGTATGAGTGTGAGAGTGTTAATGGGCAGGCAATTATGCAACCTTGATGGGAAACTTTAGAGTGAAAGAGTGGCAGCACTACAGTTCTAAAATATCAGCATTAACACAATTCCAGCCTACACGGCTCTCAATGCCAACCTCCAACCACCTCCACGCCCGTGGGCTGTATCTCTCGCTCACTCACGCTTGTTTGATAACATCTTCTCTTACTTTTATCCCAAGGCAGTTTTGCAAAGATCTAATGTTCTTTTTTTATTCCAGTAGATAGTTTGTATGAAATCAGGTTCATTCAACTTCACTTCCTGACCCTCAAGCCAAGCCAAAATCAGTTCAGTGTGGCCAGAGTCTGGAAACTTATAAAAGTCTCTGAGTGCAGCCTGAGACGGCAGACAAGATTTCAGGAGCTGATATGGAGCGGAGCAGGGGGTGGGGCTAATGCACAATGGGGCGGGGTCTAGAGTGTGAGCGGAGCATCCATGAGTTCAGAACCCACATGAGAACTGAGCCAATTCCAGCAAATTCCTATTCAATGACAGCAAGAACGAACCATCTCCACGCCAATTAGGGCAAATCAGGGCAGCCTGTCTGGAGGAAACATGTTTTTGATATCAGGATTTCCAATGGGATCATTTAAAGAAAAGCATGCTGTCATCATTACGATAGCGAAGGCGTCTTGGCGATGACATCATGTATGATATCATCCTCTACTATTAAGCCCAATATTCTCACTGTGGATTAACAGATCATAAAATATGCCAGTAAATCACATTTAGGTCCTGAGGTGCTACGACAGGCAGATGGTGCGCGTTATTCATTGGAAGACACACACATACATGTAAACAGATCTTGGATCAGTGCGTAACAGACTCCATTTGACTCAGAGTTTCAAGTCAACATCAAATGAAACTGCATCAGAGCTCAGAAAGGTTTTTTTGGAGACTGTTTTCGCAGACCCTGCCAGGATTAGCTGCACTCCATTCAGAGTAGCCTTGAGCTAACTGGCACCTTGTTGCTATGGGAACTGCTGATGCTGTTGTCCTGATGTCATTTTGACAAACTCAAAATTCATATAACTAATATCATCCCTGTGGAGATGATCACGTACTTTGTACCACTACCACACAACCAGAGCTCGTTTCTAAATGGACTTAATCTGTAACGTTAGCTATGGTCACGCGTTTTAAGCATGCAGTTTTAAAAACAGCCGATTTTACCGCCGTTGAAACACAAACAACAGACTTATGCTGAATGTGCGCCGTCTCTTCTGTGTGAGTGGAGCGCGCCTTTTCTTTTTTAAACGACTTTTGAACGGATTACATGAAACCAACTTATATGATTCAGAAATCCCATTTTGCAAGTATCCTCAAACACAGCGATTTAGGTAGGTCTTATGAAGAGAAAACTGCAGAAACAGGAGAAACGCACAATGTAACAGTGTATTAGATATGAACTTTTGTCATAAAAGGGGAAGCGTTCCAATCTGTTCATGTTAACTGATAGCACACCGCTAGAACATGCTCTCACTGCTCTGACTAATCACTTTTGTAACTTTAATGAAAATAAATAAAAAATTACAATAATAATGATTTATTTTATATAAGTTATAGAAGAATCTATAATAATACACCTGTTAATTATAATATCATAGATAGAATAGATATAACTTAACACAGTTGAGAAGACTTATTAATTCACACAATGTATGTAGTGTTTCTTATTTATTGTTATGTTTGTTCCTATTGCAATTAGTTCTTATCCTTATTTCTTTACTGACTGTTTATGTATCCCAGTGAGGTGAGTGTTTTTTTCTCTCTCTCTTTAGGCTTTTATTAGTTTGATATTGACATTGGTGACAAGGATTATGAAAAATGCTAGTGGGTAAGTAAAGATTTTAATATAATAAAAACTTTTTAAAGAAAAAAAAAACTCACTATATTGTGATATATACTTGTTATCGTGATATCAAAAAGTAGTATATCGTAATATAAGATTTTGGTCATATCGCCCACCCCTATTTCCGTCTATGTCACGCGTGACCTTTCTAACGTGATTACGTCTTACGTGAAGTCGAGCTAGTGCAAGACAAGCATTTGTGGTTAAAAAGTAGGCCTATATAAATTTGTATCCTTCTATGAAAATGGCCGATCGGTTCGCTAGATAAGACCTTTATTCCTCGGTGGATCATGTAGAGCCCTTTGAAGCTGCATTGAAATGGCAATTTGGACCTTCAACCTGTTGTTCACCATTGAAGACCATATATGGAGAAAAATCCGGGAATTTCTTTTCCACTGAATAAAGAAAGACATGAACAACTTGGATGACATGGGGGTGAGTAAATTATCAGGAAATTTTAATTCTGGAAGAGAACTACTCCTTTAATTTTTGACAGGAAGTAAAACAAGGTTGTGAGGGATAGAAGTACAGTGCGTTTGATCGATTTTACTGTCATTTAACAACATACCATTTGTTCAGCTGAACGAAAAGGCTTTCCAAAAAACATTAAGCAGACAAAAAACTCCATAAAACAGTTTAATACTTTAATACAGTGTGTGCCATTGCAAAGACTGTCCCTCACAGCTTGTTTGGTTTCATCCGTGTTAAATTCAATATGGAATCCTATCCTGTCTAGTTTTATAGAGAAATATAGACGACTCTATAGATGACATGGACTTTGACATAGTGGTTTTATTAAGAATAATACACAATAATTCTAATCTTGCATGTTACACAGGTGGGATAGTATGAGAACTGGGATTCAGCCTTTCTCTTTTTCTGTGAAATATGAAGCCACTTTTATGAGCAAAACAACAACAACAACAGTTAATATGATCGGTTGCAAAAATGTAATACTAAAATAATTATAAGTAATAACATATCAATAAATTACATATAAAGTCCCCCTCTATATATATATATATACATATATAGCCCCCCTCATGACACTCTAAACCTACATGGCCATTAACACAAATGAAGATATTTTTAATGAAACCAGAGAGATTTGAATATCAAATAAATATCTTCATTTTAGTTCTAAATATGAATAGAAGTCTCATGAGTTTGTAAATAAAGCCAGATTTTTCCTTTTTGGGTGAACTCCTTTTAATACCGATGTGTTGACGATGTTCAGGCAATCCAGTGACTTGTTTATTCTGAAAATATATAGTCTTGCTCATCTCTGTTATCATTTGATTTATGACAAGACACTAAATATTATTACTAACAGCATCACATCAGCGAACAGCTATTGACTTCTGTAAAGCGAAAGAGCTAATGTGTAAAAATGAAATCCTGCTCTGCGCAATAAAGCTTCATTGAACTTGAACTTACGAGAGAGTCAAACCGCTCTGGGAGTGTTTGGGCACAGGGCTAGTAGAGGTGTATATTTAAACCTGTCTGGCTGAAACTAGAGATTATGTGTGTCTCATACCAAACACCTGAGGCAAAATGCTCCCATAACTCTCTATCTGTCCATCCGACTCACGCCAGCTACAGACTCACGGCACAACAAACACCTTTTTTGACATCAAGTGTGTCACACACACCACCTGTTATTTTACAAATGCAATAATGCCATTTTCACACGCAACTGCAACAGGTGTGTGTGTTAGTGTTTTGTTTGTGTACCGGAATGCATGTGTTTGAATTATTTTATAGCATTGATATGTTTGAGTTGCATGTTTGTAACACATCAAACTGACAGTGATTAAATCACCGGAGATTATCTGGCCACTTGCACACGCTGTTGGTTTCTACTTTCTAGTAGGTGTTTGTTCTTGACCATTGAATCGACTTCCATTCAACAACACAGTTTTTTCGCTATCAGTGTGAATGCCTTGAAATGAAGGGATGACTGCGGGTGCGTCTCAATCAGCTTCCTAGCTCGTGAATCAGTAGATCGTGTACACGCATTCGGTCACTGGTAAGTTCCCTGACTCACGTTGGGACAGTGATCACTCGAATTCCGATGACATGATTACGTACAGCGTCAACGGACAACATAGTAGAACGTCATTACTTGAATTAATAAACAACAGACAGGACCGATATTTTGATATTATTTTTTATTCTCTTTAAACACATAGTTCGGTTACATGTTCTTACAACATTTCAGCCGAATGTTAATTATAAATGTTAATTAAATGTGTTCATTATCTGTCTAGCAATGTGTGTTTACGTTAAAATATACTAAAAAACTGTTTTTCTTTTCAAATCGCGTGTCATATTTATAGAGACTCCTCGTGTGGTTTATGTTTCATGCTTCAGAAATGTGACGTTATTTCCAGTAAGGGAGCATATGAGCGCCATTGCTTCATTTTTTCGCGGTGCATTGTGGGATTTTTCAGGGAGCGAACGTTCCAGTGCACTGGAAGGATTTCGCGTTTGAGACAACCCTAAAAGTGGCCGAATCCCTGATCAGTGCCCTGAATACTGAACAAGGGAGACGCTCCTGTGTCTGGTTAATCCAATCTGATCTTTGCTAAACACCCTGTTCTCAGTCAGGTCCTGATCTGATTCAGTATCCTCACTCTGAACATAATCATCACACACACACACACACACACACACACACACACACACACACACACACACACACACACACACACACACACACACACCACACACACCACACACACACACACACACACACACACACACACACACACACACACACACACACACACACACACACACACACACACACACACACACACACACACACACACACACACACACCCCCCCAGGGTGCCCATCACACCTGTTTCCTAGAGCTCAAATCCTTCCTTAGCCAACCCTCTGACAACAATTCACCAAAACACAAAACTCCACTTAAAGCCAGTGGATCGACTCTAGTCTTCTTAATTTGATGTTTCTACAAGCTCTGCAACCACCTCACAAAAATTCACCATGGTAACCACAGTTTCCATTAAACTACTAAAGAGATTGTTAAAGGAACAGTTCACCCAAAAATACAAATTTGCTAAAAATCTACTCACCCTCAGGCCATTCAAGATGTAGATGGGTTTGTTTCCTCATCAGATTTGGAGAAATTTAGCATTACATTACCTGCTCAACAATGGATCCTCTGCAGTGAATGGGTGCCGTCAGAATGAGCGACCAAGCACAGTAAAAACATCACAAAAATATTAATAATCCTCTAGTTTCATCTTTGTAAAAAACTAATCCATCAAGACAGTTTTAACTTAAAATGTTGCTGTCAGATAAAATACAAGTTCTCTATTTATATCTTTCTCCAATGAAAAAGTCATCTCGTCTGAATCATGAGAGAAATAAGCACAGATCAAGCACCGTTTACAAGCGAAAACAGTTCTATACAAATATATTGGTGGATTTTAAATCAAGAGGACAACAGAGGATGGTCTTTTTCACTGAAGGAAGTGTTATTATGGATTACGGACTGGGATTTTAGCCAAACGCGACAGTTTAAAGTTGAAATGCTTTGATGGATTTGTTTATTATACATGCAGATTTTTGTTTCAGAAGATGTAAATTGATGGACTGGAGTCGTGTGGATTATTGTGTTGTTTTTATCAACTGTTTGGACTCATTCTGACGGCACCCATTCACTGCAGATTATTTATTGGTGAGCAATCGATGCAAAGCTACATTTCTCCAAATCTGTTCTGATGAACAAAACAATCTCATCTACATCTTGGATGGGCTGAGGGTGGAAAAACTTCAGCAAATTTTCCTTTTTGGGTGAAGTATTCCTTTAAATCTTTGGTAACTTGCTAAGCTAAAATATCTGATAACCAAGGTGGCCAATAATATGTTACAATATAATACAATTTATAAATAGTAAATAATCACAAAAAGTGCTAAAAATAAGTTAAATATTTTACACAACATTTACTCTGAAAATATGCACATAACAATAACTCAATAATGACACCCATATGATTCAAGCCTCTCAAGGCTCACTGCATGTGCCTTCTGGATACCAATACTGCAATTACTGTTTATAATCTGCCAGAAGCAGTGAAAATGACATTATGCGTGTATGGTATTAATAACAACATATAAATTATAAATGCATAATGTGAGCTCGAATTGATATTCTTCTTTACAAACTATTTGGCAGTGATTATAAAAATGCTAAATCATCCGATCCATATTAATGACAACTGAGAAGCTACGGTGTCCCATTTCTGAAATATATTTTCTTCACAGTTACTGAAGTGAAAGCTGATATGAAAACTGATCACACACACACACACACACACACACACACACACACACACACACACACACACACACACACACACACACACACACACACACAGCATCCTGACCTGTTTTTTACAGTCTATGATCCTGACAGAAACACTGAGGAATTCTCCAGAACTTGTGTAAGATCTAAGGTTACTCAGGTTTTCCTTCACGGACTTTCCAGAGAAAATAACACTAACGTTATCTCCTCGCTGAATGATTTGGCACAAATGACACTTTATCCTTTCCACAGAATATTAAACTCCCGAAGCTGTTGCGCACCACAAGCAGACATAAACCGCGTAACGTTACTGACGCTCAGAAACGCGTTCTGATTCAGTTTAACCGTTTAACCACCACAGCACAGACGTTTAACGGCCCTTCTCAAATGTTTAACTGCTTAAACTGACACTAAAGTGTTTTGAAAATCACAGATGCGCGTCGCCGTCACGCGTCTCTCTGGTTTATAATATATGCGCCATTCGCACCCGCTGATGCGTCTCGCGGAGCGCCGCGTGGATCTTTCTGTGAAACTCCGTAAGAACTTTATGCTCTTACCTTGTGCGAACGACAACGCTCCCCTCACGAACCCGCGTGCGCCATCGTAATCCAGGTATCGCGGAACTGTCGTTAAACTGAACGTGGGATCTGGTGGATATTTTGATCGGGAGAAACGCGTGATCAGACGTCCGTGATCCGCCGCTCCGTTAACGGCTCGAGCCCTGCAGCACGGGGACGCGCAGAGGGCAGGGCGCTGTGAACGCGCACTTGGTGTTGGAATGTCGGAAACGCGCTTTGCTCCCAGACAGTTTTGCTGTGTTTTTCTTCTTCTGAGATTTGAAAAACATTAATAATCGTGATTAAAATTAAAACCGTATGACGTTTTGAGGCTAACTTTAGTTTGAAATGGGAAATGCATCTCATTAGAGACAGAGTGAATTGCGGTATTTCATTTAGAATACTTTTATGACATTGATTTAATACAAGATACGTGCTAGTGAAAGTAAAGCATTCAATGTATTAATACAGCCCCAGTTTTGCATAAACTGTGCATATGTGACCCTGGACCACAACACCAGTTATAAGGGTCAATTTTTTTAACACTTTAATCTGAAAGCTGAACGAAGAAGCTTTCCATTGATGTAGTTGTGGTTTGTTAGTACAATAGGACAATATCTGGTCGAGATACAACTATTTGAAAATCTGGAATCTGAGGGTGTAAAAAAAATATTGAGAAATGTGCCATTAAAGTTGTCCAGATGAAGTCCTTAGCATATTTCTAATGATAACGTTTTGATATATTTATGAGAGAACATTTACAAAATATCTTCATGGAACTTGATCTTAATATCCTAATGATTTTTGGCATAAAAGAAAAATCAAACATTTTTACCCATACAATGTATTTTTGGCTATTGGTACAAATATACCCGTGCTACTTATGACTGGTTTTGTGGTCCAGGGTCACAAATCTGTATTGTCAGAAAGTTCAGTTTGTCTCGATGAGACGTCACAACATCTTAACCCCGCCCACAAGTGACATTTTCATACATCTCCACTCAATCCCAGGAGCCACTAAGCAGGACCAACCTCTTAATTTGTACAGTATATACATATATAGTAGTGCTGTCAACTGATTAATCGCATCCAAAATAAATGTTTTTGTTTACATAATATATGTTTGTGTGCTGTGTATACTTATGTATATATAAATACACACACATGCATGTATATATTTTAGATAAATATGTTATGTTTATATATTAAATATATTTATTTATAATATAAATTATATGAATATAAATATAGAAATACATGTAAATATTTTCAATATACATACTGTATGTGTGTGTATTTATATATACATAATAAATATACACAGAACACACACATTATGCAAACAATTTTTGTATTTTATATGCGATTAATAGCGATTAATCGTTTGACAGCACTAATATATAGTACATTTTCATTTATTTTACATTAAAATTTTCTTTGGTGAATGTAACCAACAAAAACTTTATAATTCTTGCATGTTTTCATCATAACAATGGACAAATGAACTGTACATTCTTTACAAATGAACACAACTGTAATACATTTTGAAGCAACAGTAAAAAGCTAAACAAACTACACCACATCAATTTCAGTGTCACCATCATCAATCACCCAAAAATGAAAATTGAGTCAACTGCTCACCCTCGTGTCGTTCCAAACCCGTCAGACCTTCGTTCATCTTCGAAACACAAATTAAGATATTTTTGATGAAATGCAAGAGCTTTCTGACCCTGCAGACAGCAATGAAACTATCACATTCAAGGCCCAGAAAGGTAGTAAGGTCATCATTAAAATAGTCCATGTGACGTCAGTGTTCAACTGTATTATTATGAAGCTATGACAATACTTTCTGTGTGCAAAGAAAACAATAATAATGACTTAATTCAACAATTTCTTCTCTTCCGTGTCAGTCTTTGACGCGCGTCCATGCTGGTACTTTTGGGAGAACTATCCCTTTAAGCATCCAACAACTCTTTCTGTCTTGATTTAAAAGCATTTGAGTTATCAAAGTTCACAAGAGCATAATTATCGACACAATGACAATAAATGCAGACTGGTGAGTAGATGAGTTTATCCTTTTGGTGTGATGACTTTTAACAAACCTGACAACCTCTGTATTTACCAAATTTGTAATAACTGCCTTTTTCAAGAAAGTAAAACCTTTCAAAAAAAAATCCCAAGGGTGTGTATTTATGTTGTAGAATAAAACATCACAATATCTAGATCTTGTGTTCTTCACAGACAACATTTCTTGCAAAAACCTATTCATAAAACCCAGGGACTTGGAACTTGAAATGCTAAAATGCTAACTCATTTGGGTTTTGGCCTTCGAAAATACATAATCCCTGAAGCATTCCATAGTTTTGAACTACTGTAAATATTAAAACACCATAAGTAAATATTTGAAGACAGAGAACAGTTCAACATGAAAGTAAAACCACACAAACTCTTAATGAAGTGCACATGCTTATGAAGCGACAGCGGCAATGACAGTGTATGAGAACTTCCACATTACACACTAATGAGTCAGTGAAATCTAAACCGTTTGAAAATGGATCTTTTTATGAGGTGTATTATGGGTTTGAGAGGTGTATTAAGGGTTGTTTTCAAGCTAATGTCTACAGATAACTCCAGAAAGCACATTTACAGTAATGGGAAGCTTCTGATGAAATCATTCAACATATCTTGATTTTAGAAACTTCAGTAATCTCATTGCATTTTGGTTGCGATCTGGTGAACTAATGCTGCTAAATTCGAACCCATTCCATACTGTTTTTACTATTTCTATGGTGCTTATTTGACCATTATGCAGCTTGACAGCCGCTGGCTGCTATATGCTTTTCACTGTTGTGAAAAAGAGGCGCGTGAACATTCTGCATAACGTTTTTCTTTTGTGTCCCACAGAGGAAAGAAAGGCATAAATTATTCCTCAAAGCCAATAGCTATTTTTCTTTCACGTCAGCTGAAACTCATGCATAAACCATCACTCCAATATTAATCTAATACATATCTGACCGTAGCTCTTCACGAAATATCTCATATCTCAATATTTTTTTCCTGAAACCACATTTATAGCAGAATATTGGAGAATGAGAATGACAGAAGTAGACCGTCATCAGTCCAGAAGCGCAGGAAAATCCTATTCCCCCATGACAGGACAAAGCTGATTCAGAGAAAGTGTTGCTGAGCTCATTGTGTGTGGGTTATTGGTTTGTGTGACTCCATTGTCTGCGGGTTGAGGGTGGATGTTCAGTAGAAGAGACAGGAAATGAGCTCCACATCTCATGACTCACACACGCCACATCCTAACCCTGATGGATCCCCTCTCCTCTCCTCCTTTCTTCTCTCCTCTCCTATCCTCTTTGATACGTTGTTTCTCTCATTTGAGGAAATGAAAAACATCTTGAGGGCAAAGGGGTCTCATTTTATGATATGATTATGAGTTCTTGCATTCAGCTGGATCTCGGAGCTCAAACAGGAGGCCTAAGATCAGCCGTCGCTTTTCGCTTTGGGCGAAAGAGAGAGAAAGACTAACAATTCCATGGTTTCTAAACATGAGAGTTTACAGGAGAAGTTTACCAAAAATGGGAATTTAGTTTACTCGATGTCATGCTGTTACAAGCCAAGATTAATTCTGGGTTCTTCTGTGGAACACAAAAAGAGATTTTAAAAGCATATTCATAGTTTTTTCCTTCCAATTTCAATGAATGGGCATTCAAGCTTTAACCCCCCCCCCCAAAAAATTCCATCAAATATTATAAAGGTAGTCCATACAACTATATTCAAAGTAATTTGAAAATATACAATAACACTGGTGAAAATTTAGTTCATGAGTCAGTAAGTTGAACTTGGAAGGCTCTGATTCACAAATGAATCATTCAAACTGGTTTTGTGATTAACCGATTCACTGACGAGATCAAATTCAAAAGAATTAGCTGTTCACAAATCAGACATGACATTTTTTTTGTTCTACTTAAGAGTTCTGAACAACATGAGGTTGAGTAAATTATAATAATATTTTTTTTAAATGAACTATGCCTTTAATTATTAATTTTAGACAGTGAAGGACACAAGGTTTAAAAGGAAGTTAGGTCATCCGACCTTCCTGTGCAATGGATGCCTTACTCTCTATTTCTGACAGATGACAGGAAGTCCTGCTGTCTGACAGGAAATGGACATGACAACAAATAGGAAATTACACAGGTCCCAGAATTGCCAGTGCAGCTGTAGCCAATCTCAAAACTGTGAATTCTTCCTAGAGTTACGAGATGTTAACACACAATTGGGAGATATAAAAACACGATTCTGAGGAAAAATGTCGGAATTGTGAGATATAAACTCGCAACTGTGAGAAAAAAAAGCTGAATTGTGAGATAAAAAGTTGCAATTCCTTTTTTTTATTTTGTATTCTGTGACGGAGAAGAAGTTAAGACAAAAGTCAAAATTGAAAAAAGTAAACTTGTGAAGAAGTCAATTGCGAGTTTATATCTAGCAATTCTGACTTTTCCCGTCAGAATTACGAGAAAAAAGTTGGAATTGTAAGATAAAAGTTGCAATTACCATTTTTTATCCCATGACAGAAATGAGCTTCCGTTCTAAACTGAATTGAGCTGAATACTGGCACTATAAGGCCTTTTAGCAGGTGTTTTCCAGCAGAATTTAAAATAGTTTCATATTTGAATTTCACATAATCATTATTTATCTGTTCATTACGGTGAATCTGCTTTGAAACAGTCTGTATTGTATAAAGGTGACTTAACTAGTTTATACAGCACTCTTGCATTTAATAAAAACACCAGAGTCACCGTATCTAACCCCAGACAACTGTTTTATTAATATAAAAAAGCCTTAATTAATTCACACCTGCTTTAGCCCAGCTGGGTTACAGCTGTTCAGCACCAGCCTTCCAGAGTGTGTGCAGTTCAGCAAACTATAACACTGCTGTCTCAAGCGCTCCGGCCCAGAGGGAACAAAATCAAATTAATTAATAGCAAGCATCTAGCAAACGAGCTGAAGGAGAGAGAGAGAGAATCAGACGCTCGTCACTGTCTTCATACTTTAGCTTTATTGAATTCTTCAAATATCATGAACATACAGGGAATTCAGAAACTCTGGCACAAAGATACAGATGAACCTGCCTCTCTTCTCACGAATACAACATTTCACTTTCTTACGTAACAAGAAAGAAATTACAAGTATAAAATTGAGTTTAAAAACAAAATAACATGTACACATGCAGATGAAACCACACCATTGCTAAAATAATCTTTTTAATAATTAAACATTTTATAAAGTGGCAGGAACGCCTAATGTGAACTGCTAAATTAAAAAAATAAAAAGCAGATAAAAACGGCATTGTAAAAAAATAAATAATAGGAAACAATTGAATAATTGCTTGACACAAAAAGTGGTCATAGCAGGATAGGAGGAGGGGCTACTGCACGAGGGGCGGGGCCTCTCAATTACCTGTGGGCGAATCAGAGCAGTGCATTATCACACTCTGGATATTATTCACTCAGAAAGCAGGAATAGTGTGGTGTGCAGCTACCTGTCGAGGCGGTTGACCACATCCCTGACGGTGCTGATCAGGTGCTGGTTCTCCTGTGGGTTGGACAGAATGATGCTCTGAAGCTTCTTCATGTAGGAGTCGATGGAATCGAGTGTGGGCATCTCGCCGCTGCCTGCAGGCACAGGGGAAAGAGAGACAGTCAGGGAAAGTACACCAGGTATCATGCTTAGAAACAGAAAGCTTTTATTGTCATTCTATAGCACGTTCTATTTCTGTTTCCTTTACATTACTGATTCACAGATAAAACGTCCTTCAAGTTATTTTTAGGATTTAGGATCACAAAGCTTGTATAGAACACACAAATACAATTGAGACGCTTGTTTGGGAATAAAACAAAGCAAGATATTTGACAGAACCATAAGCAAAATAATTTGACTGATTTTTTTTTTTTACTGAAAATATTTAGTTGAAAATGCACTTTATTTATAATATATATTTTTTAATTTTTTATATATTTGTATCGTTATTCAGCAAGGAGGATATAAATTGCTCAAACATGACAGCAAAGACATTTATACTGTTACAAAAGATTCATTTTAAATAAAGCTTGAAAAAATACATCATGGTTTCCACAAAAATATGAAGAAATATGATAAGATTTTATAAAAAAAATTTGAGCAGAAAATCATCATATTGATTAAAAAAATAATTTCTGATAGATCATGTGACATAAAATAATAAAATAAAACTTACCAACCCCAAACTTTTGAACGGATTATATAAAAAAAATTACATACATAATGATATTAATATATTTGTTCCATCTATCTATAAAATATATTCATTAATAACAAAAACAACAAGGATCGTAATGTAATATTTAGCTAAAGATTGCAAAGGTAGTACTGATAATTGTTCCTAAATTCTGTAAAACTCAAGAAATTTTTAATCAGTACTACCTTTGCAATTAATATAAATAGTCAAGGCTCAAATGAACGGAATCACTGAACTGATTCAAACTAAATAATAATAATTATATATAATATATATAATGTTTATAAAATAACGTACATTTTCTAATATTAATTAATATTGGGAACAAACACGACCAGGATGTTTGTATTTAATTTGCATTAAATACAACTAAAAACACTATATATAAATAAATAAATACATATTAGGGCTGTGCAATTAATCGCATGTGATTGACATGCACATCTCGTCAGTAAAACCGGTTCAGTGATTGGCGGTAAATCTCCATCACCTGTTTTCAGATGGAGCGGCAGTTAATACACAGAGCCGTAGTTCACTGACAAGCTACGCAATATTGCGTTCATAATCGAATGTGACTCATCTACGATTATGAACGCGATATTGCCTAGCTTGTCAGGGATCTACGGCTCTGTGTATTAACTGCCGCTCCATCTGAAAGACACACACATTTTATATGGGAATCGAGTATTTCTCTTACACAACTGGATCATGACTCAAATGATCTGATTCACTGAATCAATTCAAACAAATAAAGCAAATCTCTAAAGTGAATGAGACTGCTCAAATGAACCCAGCTGGCTAAGGTTTTCGCAGTGAACTCTGGGAGTGTGTGTGTGTGTGTGTCTCACCGGGCAGGGGGACGGCAGAGAAGCTGTGTGTGAGGGCCGAGCGCAGGGTGTCCAGGTGCTGCTGCAGGAGGCCGTTTCGTGTGCGTTCCTGCTGCACGTCTCCTTCCAGACGCTCCACGGCGGAGTGCATGCTCTCCACATGCTTCTGCAGCGCCGCGTTACGCTCCTCATACTCCATATTGTTCTTTCTCAGCTGCCGCAGTTCAGCCTCACGCGCTACAACACACAATCAACGAACGTGTTTCACACCATTACACACAGACTCACACATTCAACAGCACTCGGCTCTCACCTTTACTGTGATTCAGAAACTCTTCAGTGAAGATGGGAATATCAAACACAGAGCGATCCTTTATCTCCAGATCCTTCTGAGAGACCGACAGAAAGCTGTTCAGACTTCATTTACTTTGAGGACAGACTGAAATCATTGCTCAAACAGCCATAGATTAGTCAGATAGACCCGCAGAATTACAATGTTCCTCACTTCTTCTGCCACTAGCAAGTTTGTTTGTTAAATATTTTGGCTAAATTGATCATATTCCAGCTACCAACAACAGTGTAGTAACCTCAACATTATTTAACACAAATTTAAATACCCCTTTTGACCAATACATATCCATTTTTCTGTTGTTTGTAATTGCTCAATCATTTTATAAGTGTGTAGCCTATTTATATATATTTTTTTTTAACTGGAAATAAACATTTAATTAAAATAGATATTAAAATAGATATTTCTTAAATATAAATATTTAAGATTGTATTTATTTTATTTGTTACTAATTTTGTGGTTAACGGATCATTTCATAAAATTGTAGCTAATTAAATTATTTTTTAAATAGCAATATTTACTTTGAGTTTTGCATGACTTTTTACGATTTTATTAATTTACATAACTTTTTAGTAGTTTGAGATTACTGGATCATTTCATAAAAATTATTTTCATAAAATCATAGCTAATTAGATTTTTCAGAAAAATAAAAATAGTTATATTCCAATTTTCTATGACTTTAAGATTCTGTGGCTTTTCTAATTTCCAATATTTTATGATTACTTAAACGTCTCATTAAAATCCCTTTAAAAAATTAAAGAAAATATTGTTATTACATTATTATATTTTATTATTTAGTATTACATTTTTAAAATAAATAAAAACAATCATGACATTAAATATAGTTTGCCATAACTTTTCCATGACTGTTTAAGATTTTATTAATTTCTATTACTTTTCCAGTCTTTTGTGATTATTATATAATTTAAAATTAATCATTGTAAAAAAATGGCAAATTAAATATTTCAGAATAATATAAAGACATAAAATATCAAACCTGATGCCGACTAAAGATTTAAGATTTTTTTTTATAAAGATTGAAGTCTTTATTTTAATTTTTCCATAACATTTCCAGACTTGAAAACCAAAATGATCTGTTAATTCCAGGTTTTCTGTGACCTGAAAATAACATGCAGATTCTGTGTGGGCCCAGGGCTGATATTTTACCTCATGAAGCGATTCACGAGGCGCCTGCCTTCCAGCATCTGAGAAAGAGAGCGAGAGAGGAATTTTAGATGAGACAAGTGATTTGTGATGCTGCATATTTTGTCAGTCTCTTCATTTCTATTTGTGCTTGACTGTGTAGCAGCACCCTCTGTGAAACCTCACTGGTTTATAGTAACCATCAAGTGTGTTCTGATTGCCTGTGACTGCCAGCTTTGTCTAAATTCACCTGCCAATAGTTATTTTGAACTGTGCCTTAGATTGTCTGTGTTCGCACCTCCTCTGTGTCTCTTTCCTTTTTGTTTCTCTTGCACCTTCCTGCTGAAGTGTTTATAGGCTTCAGTCTTCTGATACTGCTCCAGTTCTCTCATGTAGCGCTCCTTGTCTTTGTCCGCTTCATCCAGATACCGCTGAGACAGAGAGCCATGTTAATCTCTATAGAGCTTTTAAACTATTTTTAAACCTTGTACACTGCAAGAGTAGATATTTTAATCTCTTCTGCTCACCAGGGCTGCATTTATTTGATAAAAATACAGTAAGAAATTGTGATATTGTGAAATATTATTGCAATTTAAAAGAACTGCTTTCTCTTTGAATATATTTTAAAATGTAATTTATTCCTGTGATTAAAGTTGAATTTTTATCATCATTACTCCAGTGTCACATGATCCTTCAGAAATCATTCTAATATGCTGATTTGCTGCTCAAGAAACATAAACAATGTTAAAAACTGTTTTAGATGTGCTTTGTGGAAATGGTGACAGACTACCATTCAAGTTTGGGGTAAATAAATTATTTTAAAAAAATTATAATATTTTTATTGAGGATAGAAAAATTCAATTGACAAAAAGGACTTTAAAGACATTTTTAATTTTACTAAAGATTTTTTTTTCAAATCAATTCCGTTATTTTCTGAAAAAAATAAATGATCACGGTTATCATACAAATATTAAGCAGCACAACTGTTTTCAACATTGATATTAAGAAATGTTTCTTGAGCAGCAAATATTAGAATGATTTCTGAAGGATCATGTGACACTGAAGACTGAAAATACTGCTTTGAATCACAAGAATAAATTCAATTTAAAATATATTACAATAGAAAACAGTTATATTAAATTGTAATAATATTTCACAATAATACAGTTTTTACTGCATTTTTGACAAATATTTGTAGCCTTGGTTAGCATAAAACACTCAAAAACATATTTTTTTTTAATAAAATGAATTATTCCAAACTTTTGTAGTGAAGTGTATGTATTACACATGTGTGTCCTGACCTGTTTCTCTTCCGGAGGCAGTTTGCTCCACTCATTCCCGAGCATCCTGGTGATCTCTGGGAATGGCATGTCTGGTCTTTCCGCCCTCAGCTGCTCGCGGCGCTCGTTCATGAAGCGCACGTATCCTGTTAACGGCGCTTTGGGGGCATTACTGTCCTTCAGTGGCTTCTTCCTCCTCCTGCCTTTGGTCCAGCTGCTCCTGCGAGGTTTCTGTCATAAACACCATTGACACGACTCACTAACATCGCTCCACCTGTCCAAAGACTCAGCGATCACATGATCTGCTCACCTCCTCTCCGTTACGCTGGCTGCTGTTATCTGTGTTGGCCCCAGGTGACCCGCTCTGCTCCTCCATGACCTCTGACCTTTAGTGTCACAGAGCAGTGATGTAAAAAGAGAACATGACTGGACTCAACATTTAAAAATAATTCAGAGTTACCGTAATAAAACAATATATGCACATGTACAACATTTGATTATAATTATGTTAATTGATTATATGCATATTATTTATAATACTTTTTTAAAGTATTGAACTGACTAACATAGAATAAAACTTATACATATACATGGTTAAACATATACATATATAAAATGTAAATAAAATATAAAAATAAACATAGAATAATAAATTGTATATGTGTGCATTCTGTTACATAATTAAACATATACATATATAAAATATATATATTTTTTAAAATATATAAAATAAAATGTATATACATATCTCACACACTATATATATATATATTCAATTCAAATTGCTTTATTAGCATGACTAAATGATACAATATGGCCAAAGCTTAGTATACATGTACTTAGAAGTAAAAGTGTAACACATAGAATCACATTAATGAACATAGAAACATACATAACATCTTAGAATATTGGACAATAAACACATTCCACAGTAACATCAGGCTGTAGATCACACACACACACACATACACACACACACACACACACACACACACACACACACACACACACACACACACACACACACACACACACACACACACACACACACACACACACACACACACACACACACACACACACACACACACACACACACACACACACACACACACACACACACACACACACACACACACACACACACACACTGTCTCTCAGGCTGTGGCACATCCACACGTATCTCGCAGCAAGTGATGATGTCTGTCCCTCTCCTAATAATATCTTTATTTGTTATATATATATATATATATTATACATTAAATAGTTTTCAGTCTTAGACTCATTAACACGTTTAAACATACATATATAAAATACAAATAAATATATAAAATAATATATGATATAAAGAAGATGATACAGTGGCTTTATATATTTATATGTATTATATTTACATTTAAATAGTGCGTGTGTGTGTGTGTATATACATACACACATATATACATTTTGTTTTATAGTGTCATTTACGTTACTAAAATTTAAGTTTACTAAAATTAACACAGTATTGCAATGGTTTTATGAATACATTACCATTAATACCATGTTTTTTAGGGATATGTACCATTATAATATCTTAATGGTTATAACTATTTTAAGTAGTATTGTACATTGTGATATAAAATGATTTAGTCTCATAGTATTACCATACATCATTATACTATAGTACAGCCACGGTACTTTCTGTAAGATTGGTAAGAAGACTAAAGACTCATAATCGGACATTGATAGAGATGCATACGATGACGCAAAACCTGCCAGACATCAATCATCTCACCTGTAGCTTGATCTGAGGCTGGAATCGGGAGTAAAATTGCGTCTTTAATGTGTTTCTTGCGCGGTTTTTTTCAGGAATTTTAGAGAGGAAAAATATTCCGAGTCAAAACAATGCAAGGAGCCGGCTGACGTCATCACGCGGCGACAGGAAGCAAGACGGCTCCGTCACGCGATCTCAGCCAGATCCCTGATCCCTCCTCATCTTCATCACAATCGTCATCATGCTCATCATCCTCTCCGCCTCAGTGAAAGCGCGTTCTCGTGGCGTGTTTTCTGAAACGACGGAGCGCCGCTGGAGTTTAAACGGGTTCGGAGAGATGAACGAAGTGTTGCTGCCCTCCGCCGGCCACCAGCTGCGAGGCTGTTACATCTTCTCAAGGGAAAATTCCATTATAAAAAGTAGAAATTGGTTCTAATACACAACAGCGAGAGAAGAAATAATATTACCATCATTTGAATATTTAATATATATTATTGGTTCACATACTGTCTATGCAAATTTGCTGCCAATTTTATAACGCTTTTTCAAAACCATTTTCTCTTTAATACTTAGAGAAATTGTTAATTAAAATTGTATTTATTTCCTGTTTCTTGTCATATAATGTAATGCAAAAAGTGAAAAAGCAACTGATTTGTGTTTTTGCCGTCTTCACTTACCATGTGACTATAAATATTATATCTCACCAATCAAAAACGACTTTGCAGCCATTACGCCCCGCCCACTTTGGGTTCTGCTCTACTGATTTAATATCTTTGCCCCACTGCCATCTACTGGCCATATGATGCATGTTCATCGATAATATTACATCCCGTTTGTTACTTTCCTGTTTTAATACGTCTGTGTGGTACATTTAACTTTGTATATTTATTAATTCAATTTTCTGTTCATTCATAATTCATTTAATTAGGACATAGGCCGAATATAAAATCTCTCTCTTTCGAATAAACAAATAAAATAAATAATAATATGGATATTTAATTTTAAATATTTTATTCAAATGATAGTTCATTTCCATATATAAATAGTAAATAAATAAACCAATCAGCGGTTTGCCCTTGTCTTTTATTTAACGGACATGTTGACCAGACGTGTTATTGTATTTGAACACTGTCAGATCGGGCTCACACTCGGACTCTCTCTTCACAGCAGGTCTAAAGTAACCAAAGTGTTGAAGGAAGGTGTGAATTACAGTCGACTGTGTATGTGCTGAGGGTGAAGACAATTCATGTTTCCATAAACACTTTCCATGATGTCGGGAAGAATTACAGAGTCTGAAAATGTGCTGTAGGCTGTAATTAATCCATGTGGTCCGCGGGATCAGTTTCATGTCCATATAAATGATATCACAGTGACAGATAGTCGTTCTGCTGCTGCTGCTCAGGCCTCGGGCCTCGGGGAATGTGAACATCATTTCATGAAGTTAATGAGCTGACCCTTTGCCTGGACGGGGCATGTTTCTGTTGTTTATTATTGTTCTGGAAATATAAGGTAGCTGCGTTTATAGCTGAGATTCTGGAATGGTTTGGCGTTAGGATGAAGATTTGGCATACTGCAGTCAAGTAGTGGCCCAACAAAGCACCGGAACTGTTCATAATATATTTTAAATAAAATAAAACAAATAAATTAAAATAAATGTTGATGAAAAGCAACATGTAACATTAAATGAAAAGAAAAGAAAATGAACAGTTAAAATATTAAATTACAATAAAATACATTAATATTAAAAATGATAAACTACATACAATTATAATTAAAATATGTAATTATAATAATAATTTAATGATAACAATAATAAATGTATCATTAAATTTAACCAAATGAAATGAAATGGCAAAAAGTAAAAAATTACAACAAATTATGATGATGATAATATTTAGAATTTATCATTAAATTAATAATAAAATAATGAAAATAAACACAAAATTCAAAATAATATTAAATTTAAAATAATTTAAATATTTAATAATAATACATTTGAGAATACATTCATAATTTAATAATAAATATATAATTTAACTAAATAAAATTAAAAAATATCATTGAATTTCATCAAATTTAATGAAAAGACAAAAAGACAAAAAATCAATACAAATGATAATTAAAATATAATAATAATAAAAACAATAATGATTATGATAATTAGAATTTATCAGTAAATTAATAAAATAATAAAAATAAATACTAATAATAATACTAAAAATAATTATTAAAATATATAATAATAACAATTTGAGAATAAATAATAATAATAAATGTATCATTAAAATGAATCAAATTAAATGAAATGGCAAACATTTAAACATTACATAAAAATGATATTAAAATATATTTTATTGTTATTATTATTATTAATAATAATAAATATTCATTGACATATTAAATTAATATAAAATATAATAATAATCAGACAATAATGACAATAATAATAACCATAATCATCAAATTAAATAAAAATAATAAAAATATATATAAAAATACATTAATAATAATGAAAAATACTAAATGACTAAATGTAAATAAAAAATAAAAATGGGTATGTAGTCCTAATTGGCATAATTTTTATTATAATTGTATTTTTTCCCACACTTTTTCCTCTTTAAAGCAGACCTGAGATTCAATTTTGATCTGTAGGGGACAGTAGTGAGCTGAATGACAAATATGAACTCTGTGAAAAATAAATCAGTTTATTGATCAGTAATAGCAATTTCACGAGTTATCAACTTGCAATATCATTAATCTGAACTCTGCCGATGAGAACTTGTTAAAGTGTCACTGAAGTTTCACACAATATAAATTTGATATGATTTGATTTGATTATTGTTATTTTGCCATTTAGCGACCTACAGCGGATCAATGGCAGAGACTGTGAGTGTCCCTGCAGTCACCCTGCACCAGACGCCTGATGGACGGTAAAAACTGCTACTGTACAACCTGATAACTCAGGACATTATTCATGGACATGTGTTTGTGAACAGCTAATAATCAACTCTCCAGCTTTTCATGTTGCTGAACACCACCAAACAGATTCACTCAATAACGCTACGTAGTTCAAGTCATTCATTTGGGTGGAGTATTCCTTTAGACTGACTAGAGTTGTGCAGGTATTCCACGCATGCCTGTCTGCTAGTCAGATGAGGTTTGGGTAAGCAGATCTGGGTCAGAACCTCTCTCTGAACGTCTCTTTGTGATGTGTGTATCTCTCTTTACCCGTGTTCCTGACAGCTCTGTGACAGGAGGTTGAGTCTGTATGCTCACGCTGGGCCAAAAGCCTCTGTCTGCCTCTGTCTGTTCACTGTTTCAGTGCAGTAAATACATTAACCTTGAGCTCAGGAAATAGAAAAAGACAGGACAAGTATCAAAGCAAGTATCCCAGTAACATTGTGGTCTGTAGAAAAACTGTTATTGATTTTGAACAAATCAGTTTCTTTATAAAAACAAAACAAACACAAATCTGGTATTTAAAGAATTTCAACCATATTTTGGAATTAAATAAATAGTTTGCTTGCTAATCTTAAGGTTTAACAAATAAAGAAGATCATTTTTCATACCTTGACCATATATTTTGTGCACTGGTTCAGTGCAATATTTAAAAATGTGGCCACTTATATTGGGGTAAAACGATTTTTTTTTGTTATATTTTTAAAGAAACATGAACATGAACAGAACATGAGGGTAGATTTGTCATATCCTGACCCTCTATTTTGTGTTTACAATCCCACTATAGAAATTACACTTGTTCAATCCAATTTTTTTTTGTAAATATGGGAGGAGGAGGGGGGGTATTTATTCATATATTTATTGTGGTAGTTATTAATAAAAACTTTGGCATTCATTTATTTTCTAATTTTAAAGGAGTAGTTTACCCAAAAATGAAAAAGAGCTGAAAATACTCATCCTCAGGCCATTCATCATGTAGATGAGTTTGGTTCTTCATCAGATTTGGAGAAATGTAGCATTACATCAATTGCTCACCAGTGGATCCTCTGAAGTGAATGGGTGCCGTCAGAATCCAAACAGCTGATTACAATAATCCACAGGCAATCCATACCACTCCAATCCATCAATTAACATCTTGTGAAGTGAAAAGCTGCTTATTATTTTCTTGTAAAATCCAACATTTCACAATGTGGCCATTTATTTGAGTACAATAACTCCACCTGTTTCTCACATCTTCAAATTATAAATCCTAAATCAAAGTCATTATTGTCATTATGAGCGGTTCTAATGTTTTATTCATCAATGTCACACTAATGAAGCTGATGTTTCGGAGAACATCTCAGGAGGAGTTGGTCAGTGCTGCTGAAAGGACACAGACGTCTGTCCAGATGTCTCTGATGTTCTTCATATGATCATGAGAGGTAACGTACAGTCAGCAGATCAGACGCTCCTGCAATCTGCTAACTGATCCTCTTAACAACCCTCTGATGTAAAAAAACATCATGTGATCTTTATAATTGCATATCTGTAGATGTTTTACAGCAAAGTGAGTTTGATGTTGCAAAAGAGCGAGTTTATTTACCATGACACATTACTGTAATTAACCCAGGACAAAGACGGCAAGGTGCGTACTAATTGAATCTTAATATTTAAACACTCTCTGAAACAAGGGAGCACATTAAGATGTCTACGGTAATGCTGAAACTGGTTGATGTTGTCTGGTTTATGAAGAACGCAGCTATAGAGGACCAGGGTTGAACACACCAGTGAGAAGAACGACTGCAGGAAGAACACAGATGCTCTTGTGCATCATACGATGGGATCCGAAGTCATGTAGTTCTTGAAAAAGTCATTAAAATTGAAGCATTTAAGGATTCCTTGAAAACGCTCTTTTAAAAGCATGTCTCTTTTGGGAGAACAGGATTTCAATATAGCTGTTAGTTTGGTTGTAAGGCAAAAAGAAGCTAATTTTTTTATTTGAAAGGGGTCATCGGAAGCAAAATTCACTTTTATATTGTGTTTGAACTGAAATGTGTGCTGGCAGAGTGTGTATACCCTATAATAATAAAAATCCACCCAGTGCTTTTAAATCCCCATAAATCATAACGCCATTGTTTCGACGCCGGAGCAGGAGTAGACAAGAATGTCTCATAAGCGATTGAGGTGTTTTGTTGTTGGATGTAATAATGAATATAGCAGTCGTCATTTACTCCTGACATCTGAGCTGCTGAAGATGCAGTGGATTAGCTTTGTTTCTGAAGGGAACGTGCCCCCGATCTACCTAAATTCGTTTATGTTCACACGAATCATTCGTGATCCAGCTTCACCTACAGTACTACGTTTTTTATGAATCTTTGCAGATCACCTTTCCTAATAATGTGCTAATTAGCAAGTGCCCTGATGAATGCAGCTACAGTTTACAGTCTCAGAAAATGGCTCGTCATGGAAGAGAGGGGCGGGGCTAGCAGAGCTCATTAGCATTTAAAGGAACATGCACCGAAACGGCTTGCTGTGGACAGAGCTGTTTTTGACAGGTAAAAAGGCTGTTGTTTTACACTACCATTGAGAAATTTTAACCCAAGTATGTTATAGACTTTTCATTAAGGCCCTAAAGAATCATATCAACTTGTAGAAAATGGGCACCCAATGACCCCTTTAAATACATTTTACACTTTAAAGTTTAAAATGATGAACACTATAAGAATCCAATCTTATATGGAATCTGTTTCTGCCATGGAATATATATTTTTTTACTGTAATAATATAAATTAATATAAAGTCAGTATTGCAAGATATAAACACAAAATTGCAAAATGTTAAAGGAATACTCAAAAATATGAAAATGATCCCATGATTTACTCACCCTTACTTTACCCCTGAGCCACCCTATAGGTATATATGACTTTCTTCTTTCAGACTAATGCAGTCTGAGTTATTAATTTTTTTTTACTGCCATTGTAAAGCTTGGAAGAGCCAGGACATTTTTCAATATAACTCCGATTGTATTTGTCTGGAAGAAGAAAGTCATATATATCTATGTCATTAGGCTGAGTAAATCACGGGGTCATTTTCATTTTACCTTTAACTCGCAATTGTGAGATATAAACGTACAATTCTGAGAAGAAAGTCAGAACTAAAATTACTACCATTCAAAGGGGGTCGGTATGTTTTTTCAGAGAAAAAGTAATAGTTTTATTCAGCAAGAATGATTTAAATGAATCAAAATAACATTTATAATGTTACAAAAAAATCTGTTTCCAATGCTGTCCTTTAGAAATGTGTATCCATCAAAGAACCCTGAAAAGAACATGTGTCACGTTTCCACAAATCTATAAATCATGTTTTCAACATTGATAACAATGAGAAATGTTTCTTGAGCAGCAAATCAGCATATTAGAATGATTTCTGAAGGACCATGTGACACTGGAGACTGGAGTAATGATGCATCACAGAAATAAATATCATTTCAAAACACATTTTAAATTGTAATAATATTTCACAATATTACTGTGTTTTTGATCAAGTAAATGCAGCACTCATTAGCATAAGAGACTTTCTTCAAAAACATTCCCAAAAATCTCACCAATCCCGCACTTTTCAAAAGTAACGTATACTTTTTGAATTATTATAGTACTAGCCTGTATAAAACTTGCCACCACAATGCTAAGATGCTCTCGGTGGTTGTTTGCACATTGCTAAGCAGTTGCTGTGGTTTGTAGTGTGTTCCTTAGTCAGTATGATACCCATAAGAATAAGCAATATTAATCGCCTAAACAAGCCCCACTAATTAGTAAGTGCACCTGTAAGTTTGCATTTCGAAGCACAGTGGCGAGATGATACGATTAGACTCTGCCTTTAGCATTTAGCGCATTCATGCTAACCTGGAGAATGAGACTCAGTGATGCAAAAGAGTATAAATATATTGCACAAGAGAATGCAAAGTTACTGCAAAAGTGTGTCATCTGCTTTTCTCGCCACCAGGAAGTCCCAGCTGCCTACCAGATGGCAGAATTTGCCTGGAAAATATTTAGCCTTCCTCTCATCATACGAGAACATTTGCCAAATGCCACGTGCCTGAACATGTTTACAAGTGGAGCGCAGAGACAGAGACAGACAGACAGAGACCCGGAGTTCTGCTTCAGTGTGATATTGATCTGTTGCTCTGACACTTTAGTGGGAAGAATGACCGTTGGAGGGCATCCTGAAAGAGTGTGTGAGTGTGTGTTTGTTAAAGCGCTATGATCCCTTTAATGGATGGGAAACAGCTTTCAGAATCAGTCAGGCTTTATACAGTTGTGCTCGGGTCACCTCTAAGGCCAGAAAATATTTTGCATTTATTTACATAATTTATTGTTTGCTAGTTTTGTATTTAGAAAAAAAATATCGTACTAAGGGCTGTTCACACCAAATAACTACTAGTTACATGTACACTGTAAAAAAAATGAAATATTGAGTCAACTTAAAATCATTTGTTACCCGGCTGCCTTAAAATTTTAAGTTTAGTCAACTCAAATAAGTTTAGTCAACTTCAAATGTTAATTTATACTAAGTGACAACTTACATATTTGTGTTGACTAAACTTAACATTTTAAGGCAACGGGGTAACAAACTGTTTTAATTTTTTGCAGTGTATAAGGCAAATAAGTAGTTTAATTGCAAAATAACTGTAACTGTAATCGGTTACAGTTACTGAGAAAAATCTGTAATTAAATTAAAGTTACTGTGACCAAAAAAAGTTTGTGATCTTATGATTTATATTTTGTTCATAAGATAATCTTCAGAAATTAATAAAATTTTACACTGCAAAAAAAAAAAATCTGTTAAAATGTGGCACAATGTACTGTGTTAATTAAAAACTGTATTTATTATTATTATATCATTATATTGTTTACAGTATATATACAGCAATACAGTTTTGCCTGTATTTAGAATTTTGCACTTCATTGTGTTTTAAAGTTAACAGTATAATTTTGATGCCTCAATGCATTCAGCAAGTCAAGTCTATAAACGAACTACACCACGGTCATATGACTTCAATGTCACCATCACAACATTTTGCAAGGAATTTAACCAAAAACTCTTAACTTCAGGACAATGGAACTTCAAGTTAAAAATGCAATGCCTTTTTAGGTTTCAGGCCTCATTTCACAGCACTCTATTAAACCTGTTGTGTTAGCGCCAAACATTTATATAAGATCTTACTCAGCAAGCTTCCTCTCAAACCATCGCTCTGCCACATAAGACCTGAAAGAGAAAACTGACTGTAGAAGCAGACAATTTATGTTAATGCCCACTAATGCACCCCTTGCAGCCATGCAACACATACTAGCATTGTTTAATGTATTGCGCTCTGCCGCATTTCAGAATGCAAAGATGTGAAATCGAGCTTGCGTAGCTAAGCGTCTGTGTATTTGCATACAGTATGTTTCAGGCCTAACAGGTGCTGGTTTAAGGCATTGGTTAGTAAATCTAGAGCTAGCTTGGTAGGGGACACCAAAAACCTGAACAGCAACTAAATAAAACAATGAATTTCTGAGGTCTGCTATGTAACCTAAGGTTCTTCTTGTCACTTTAGCAAGTCTTTCATTAAAAGCTTCTTAGCTTGAGGTCAGTTTGTTTTCTTAATCATTTTCCACTGTGCATGATTCATCAGTGTTGTTTTTATACTCGTCCATCAAAATCAAATAACTTTCTCTGCCTCAAAGATGTTTTTTCTTCTTTAATGACAATTCTGAATGACCGCAAGCGTGACATTGCTTTTATGTAACAGTTTAATCATCAAGAAGTTAATATCGAGTACATTTATCATGTTCATTCATAACTTGTTTTCTTCATGAATGAATCAGTTTTGTTGAACGAACCAGTTCAGTGAAGGATTCACACGAGTCTTGTCTTTGTGTTACGTCTCTGTTACTTGTAGGAAGAGACAGTAAAAACCCACAAGAGTAATAAGAGCTATTAACCAAATACCATTAGAAGAAAAAAAAAAATATTTACTTGAAATAAAATAAACATTAACTGAAAAAAAAAAAAAAACAAGATAATTATAGTCGATTAAAACGGTGTCGATCGGGGGGGGGGGGGGGTCGAGTGGTTATGAATGAAACACATCAGGGTTTCACTCCGTCTTGAATCGCGCTCGTGGATAGCGCTCGAGAAACAGTGTCTCTTCCGCGGCTCGCTATGCTTTCAACTCGTTGTTTTAGTCTTGAGCAAGAGACTTTACGACATTCACGTTACATGATTTGACTGATTTTTACGTAGAAAGGGCGACAGCACTGCATTACAATAAATAATCATTCATGTTTTCATAGCCGTTGGATAATTTCCAAATGAAACTAAAATGAAATCATCTTTGAGAGCAAGGGGGGCCCTGGTGTTTCGGGGGCCCTACGCAGCTTGTGTATTCTGCGTATAGGGAGGATCGGCTCTGCATGTACTAAAATAACTCAAACTGAAGTAAAAATCTATAGACATTTTAAAAACTACAAAAAATGACAAAAACAACAACATTACAAAAGCTTTAATTAAATTATATAAAATATATATATATAATTATTAATTAAAATGTAAATATGAATAAAAATAAAAATGATACAAATAGCACTGCCACTAATGCACGGACAAAAAAACAACAACAAACAAACAAACAACACACACTCGGCCAATCATATTTGAGGACTAGCACTAATTATTGTGTAATATACGATGGTCTGCTGCCTAGGTTGCATGGTCCAATCAAATCCCGGTGGACCAAATCAAGTCCCGCCCATCTGAATATTCAGCTTCACTCAGCATATGCCACATAACAGAAATTAAAAAAGATAGTTGACAGCGTTTCACAACACTTTTAAAGCTCTCAGGCCGTGATGAGGCCCGACTCTCAAGAAGTCCCTCGCTGAGGAATCAGCTCCGCTCGAAAGCACGACATTCACTTAAGAACAACATCAAGAGCAACTCAGAGGACACTGGGTGCAGAACATCTGCCGGTTCATTTATCCAGGGCTCAGTAAGCTCTGTTAGTGCTGAGCTGTTTGTTCGTTCCTCCAGGGCCGTGCGAGTGTTTGTGTTGACCCCTGCGAGAGAAATTTCTCCCCTAATTAATCTGTTTTAATTGTCGGTTCCTCATTGTCTGCGTCAATATTAATCCTTGAGTCTAATCCGCGGACACACACGCTCATTTTCCGTCTCTCCGTGGCTCGGGAACTTTTTGGGGAACTTGATAAGTGTTAGTTTGATCTCTAATGAAGCCAGAAACACTCTCCGCTGTTAGCTTTACCGAGAGCCATTAAAACAAACGCAGCAGAGAGGAATGAAGTGGCCAGGACAAACCTCCCCCCTTGAGAAACGTGCTGCTGTATAATCACATTTCCAGGCTGTTAATTGAAAAGCGGAGTGTTAATCTTCCTTTTCTGAAGCGCTCATAATTACTGCAGCTCAGCGGCGTTTCCAAGATTAAAGTCATCTGAAAATCTCCCTCACCTTCATGAAAGGGCAAAAACCGATGCTCACTTTCTCGTAGCCTGTGTGTGGTAGTCTAGCAAAGCCAGACTGCTTCGTCTGGCCAAGAACGCCTACTTAGACAGAACATAGCCAACTGACAGACACGTAAAGTGGCCAAACATAGTTTACTTTGACTTAAAAAGGCATTCCTTTTGTCATTTTACAGTTTAAAATGTCTCTCGAAAGCCTACATCAGTGATACAGTCCATGCAACAAATCAACTATCATCTTGACCTAGATGTAAGTTTGGGATGGAGAAAAATAATCTCAATACTTTAGTCTTGTTTTGTTAATAAAACTGGTTCAAAGAAATCTATTTTTTCCTTAATCCATTCTACCAGGAATGGCAATTACTCATAATGAGTATTTACTGAATACGCAATGCTCATTGAAGTAAATTCCTTAAATTAAATATTTTGTTTATCATTAATTCAAAGAGGATTTTAGACTTGTTGTGGGTTTCTAAAATATTTAGAAAGGAGAGAATAGTTCCCAGTACACTGCAGTCGCTTGCCAGATTCCTTATATTTATTTTAACAGCAACATTCAGTCTTCAGACAATATAAAAATGGCTGCTGCATATAGATATAATGCATTTTAAAGCTATGGGTAACCATCCAGGTATGCAGTGTTTATTTGGTCTCTACATATTTTCATATATAGATTTTGATTTGTTTTGTTATGTGCAGGCTTTGTTTTTCAGGGGTTCTTGTTTAAATTGATACGGCAGCTTGATTCTGTCACATGATTAAAAACATATAAAGGTAGCTGTGATTATTTAATCTCACAATTATGATTTTCTTCTCTCAATTATCAGAATTCTGAGAAAAAAGTTTTTATTTGTGAGATATAAACTCGCAATTGCAAGAAAAAAAAGTCAGAAATGTGTGATTAGTCACAATTACCCTCATTTTGAATTCTAATGGTGGAAAAAAGACATAAACTGAGAACTGTGAGATATAAACTGAGAATCACAATTGAGAAAGACAGTTCTGATAAAAAAATGAAGAATTGTAAGATATAAATTTAACCGTGAGATAAAGTTGCTGTTATATTTGTTTACATTTTACTGCATGGTGGAAACAATAAACAAAACAAAAGCAAACAAAAACCCAAAACAAACAAACAAAAAAACACTAATTGCAAGATGTAAATTCTACATTCTGAAGAAAAAAATAGAATTTTGAGATAAAACGTCAGTTGCCTTTATTTTAATTTTATTATTTACTTTTATTTTGTGGTGGAAATGGTCTTCCATAAATTATAAACGTGGCACTTGGAATTATGCAATAAAAATATACCCATGCGCTGGTTTTATGTTCCTTTACTTTGTCAATGACATAACGTTTGCTTGTGATAATTTAATGATATACAAAAGAGAATTTACAGAATTTGCAAATACAGCTTGTTAAAAATTATTCTAGTAAATGCTGAAATTGAAGGAGACCTATTATGAAAAAATCACTTTAATAAGATGTTTGAACACAGTTGTGTATAATGTTTTTATAAAACCAAGAAATCATGATTTCAGTTTCAGATTCTCCCTCTGTTCACGTCACCAAGGGGAAAAAGTCCCGTCCATTTGTGACGCTCTCTGCCCTATTAGCATACACACAGCCCTGAGTGAGAAGCTGCGGTCCGCTATTACTGGAGATATACAATCTCAGCACCAAAGAGGCTTTTCAAGTGTTGTGTTTTGGGATGCACTAATAAACATATGAGTCTCCATAGACTCCCTCCATCTGAGCTGCTGAGGACACTGTGGTTAAGTTTCATTGTATAAGGAAATATCCCGGAAAAAATTGGTAACGTCCCCTAAATGTTTAGGAATCAATCCCTCCGCTTCGTGTGCGAACGTCAGCTCCAGACAAAGTAAGTATCACGCATTTGTTTTCCAAATTGCCTTTCTGAAAGAGCTTCTTGGTACTCTGTAAGGCTAATTGCTAAAGCTATCATTGTCTCTGCCTGTTTTCACTGATGCTGGCTTCACGTGCTGGAGTATGATCGTGAATAGGAATGTGGTAGTTAAAAGTTGCAAATGAAAGCAATGTGAGTCGATCGCTTGAAGTTGTCGAGCTCATAATCAGAAGTGGGACATTTTGTGATAGTATGAGACCAGATATGTTCTTATTTTTATCCCGCCGTGCTCCCCGTCTGTGTAATTCATAAACGTGAATTTATTATGCACAGATGACTGACTTTGAAACAGAGTATGTTTTCTGTAAAGATAACAGGCTTGTATTAATCGTGGAATGTTTATTTGCAAAGGCTAGCACTGCTAATGCCGGAGCTTGAGCTCTTAAAGCTCCGCCCTCTTCTCCGGGAGCAACAGCTCATTTGCATTTAAAGGTGCAGTGTGTAGATTTTAGCGGCATCTAGTGGTTGAGGTTATGAATTGCAACCAAAGGCTCAGTCCCCCGCTCGCCCTTCCCTTTAGAGAAGCTACGGTGGCCAACAGGGCTAAGGGTGAATCCCATTTCTCTGTCTTACCCCTCCCCTACCCCTTCGTCTTACAGCCTTTGTAGTGAGACGCCACTTGGCCGATGCAGGCTAGCAATATGTAAGTTACAGGACTGTGTTCTCTCTGGATGATCTGGCCGCAGTTTCAAGTAAGAGTGATTGGGACAGCCCTTACTCTCACGTGAACGCGCAAAACTAATGGAAGGGGGTTGGGGATGCCGTCGGCAGAGAGCAATGAGGTTTCTTTACAAAGGTAAATTAAGGAATTATATATACTAAATTATTTAATAAAACGGTGTCATTGCGAATATTACTGTTACTTGTTCATCCTTGTGTCCGTGTTTTTTGCAAGAACAACAGAGTGACGAAATGCAAACGGAGCAGTTTGTCCGTTTAGGGCTGCTGTAGAAACATGGGGTGACTTCCATGTAAGGGGACCCGCGGTGTATGTAGATATAAATTGCTCATTCTAAGGTAATAAAAACATAACGGATCATTAAGTAAGGTCTTTATACTCCTCTGAAAACGTAGTTATGTATATTATATTGCATTTATGTCTATAGATCATCCTAAATATTACACAGTGCACCTTTAAAGCAACATACTCAAAATCAGCGCATTTTGACTCTTACCCTAAAAGTGGTCATTTTAACAAGCTATAAAAATGTATCTGTGGGGTATATTGAGCTAAAACTTCACATATGCGCTCTGGGGACATCAGAGACTTATTTTACATCTTGTAAAAAGGGGCATAGTAGGTCCCCTTTAACATTAATTACGATTGATAAATATGCCTACTGTAGCTAGTATTGTTCATTGGCAGTTCATGTTATATAACGTAGGTAGGCTATAACTAATGTATAGGCTAATAATCTTATTTTAAAGTGTTTCCAATATTTTTTCTTGCACTAGGTAGAGCTTTGAAAATGAAGACATCTCTTCATAAAACATTAATCATACTTCGGCTTTATAATTTTTTGTTGTAATACTGTAATAAATGAGATGCTAATTTATGCATGCTGAGGCAACATGGCGGTGAGTCCTTGGAGAATCATGTAAACAGTAGCGTCTCCTGCCGCGCGGAGCTGCTGTCAGTCACACACCACCGAGCGGCGGATCAATATATCGCCCCGACACAACTCCAGGGAGTTTACTGACAGAAATTATGCCTGAAACTCAACTCAAACAGAGTGCCACAACTCTCTGCATCTCATTCAAGAACTCGACAGGGTTCGCCAATTCTCTCTGAATAATTCAAATAAACTTTTCCGAAGAAAACAAGAGCGTGAAAAATGTGAGTACAAAACTCGCCAGTAGGGTGTTCGGGGCAGTTGACAGGGCAGCTGATATGTTTTTAACTTGTTGGTATGTGGTTGCTTACAAGTCAAAAGAGCCTACCAAGAATCTACATTTTTAATTTTAAAATAATGCATTTCTATAAAATGTATATAATAGAAAATACACAGCCTACCTCTTGATTCTGTGATGTCAACATGAATGTATTACAGGGTTCAGTGGTGATGGTTTCAAACCAGCAATCTTCCTGTTACCAGCTTTACTCATCTCATCACACCAACCAGATGTTCTCAGTCTGAGCTGCATTGCAGGTTTGTTTTCAGAGCAAGAACCAATGCAGAACACAGGTTTGTCCCTTCTGACCTCTACACACGCTGATTTCATGTGTTAAATTACCACGTGTGTGCTTGAGTGTTTATGCGAATTAGAGAAAGAGCGAGAGATAATTTAGCAGAATAATTATTACATTTAACAATACTGTAATTAGTGCATCAATGAAAACAGTTCCAAAACAAAGCAGAAACAGAATTAATGTCTTTGCACCGCGGAGTCCTAAATTCTCGTCCAAAATTTTCACACGTTACAAAATAAATACGACCTCACGTTTCACGTGTCAATCATGTTTACACAAGGCCTCCGAAAATACTGTCCGTCACAAAAAAATTCGGATCGGGTTCGATTTTCTGCTTTTTTGCACCCGTAGCAAGCATTTTGATAGGAAAGGATGACGAATATGAAGACTCAGTGTGCAAGGACCTTTAACCGAAGCTAGTCTCCGAGCAACAGCTGTAACGTTGTGACATGAATTGATTTTGAACGAATTGTTTGAGTGAATGATTCAAATGACTCAATAACAACGACTAATGCAGTCACTTAGCACTACTATTAGGTGTAATAATGTAACCTGAAGAAAAATCCGTACTGCTAATACGGTAACACTAGCAGTATAAAAAAATCTAAATGTTCATATGAATTTCTTCAATAAACATTATATTAATTTTAATAATATATGATTTAATTATTGAAATATGATTTAATGTAACCCTCTACCTTTATAGTGCTGATTAAAATAGGAACTGTATAACATCAAATAATTGTAATTAGTCTGTTGTTTTTAAATAATTAATTAATTCTTTTTTTTAAATATTAGCATTCACCAAGTTATAACTGTGCATTTAATAACTGAATTTTTCAAACTTAGCATTTCAATAACTGTGGCTTATTGATTATAGTTTATCATTATCAGAAAGCCATTGGTAACATATTAATTTAGCTATTTTAAGCAACTGTGGGACAGAACTAACAGAACAGTAACAGAACATGCATGTTTTGATGAGAATCACAGCCAAAATGCTGCCCAGCAAATTGGTGGAAATGTTTGGAGCATCTGGGATCATCTGAAGTGGAGGAACGTTTGGAGCTCTTGATTGCTGATTAGGGAGCGCGAGAGAGGGATCAGAGAGTGTGTGCCGCAGCCATGTGTCACACACTGGCGTAATTAGCAGCTGTGTCACAGAGCTCAGGTGCTGCGGAGAGGTGCCAGAACCCCCTCAACCGCACCGGCCAGAGGGCCAGCTCTGCGCTTTCACTCAGAGAGAGATAATGATCACTACAGTAAATTATGAGCTCTAGCCCATCATTTACACATCTGACAGAACTGGACTATACACTGTAAAAGAGGATTTTTCAAAGGTCATGCACGATCTTCAACGGTAGCTGCACGGATCTCAGGCTGCCTGGCAGACATCTCGGCATGGATGAAAGAACATCACCTACAGCTCAACCTGGCAAAGACTGAGCTTCTTGTCTTCCCTGCCACTCCAACTCTACAGCATGACTTCACGATTCAGTTAGGTTCATCAACAATTACCCCATCAGCTTCGGTCAGAAATCTTGGTGTAATCTTTGATGACCAGCTGACCTTCAAAGAGCACATTGCAAAGACTGCTCGATCTTGCAGGTTTGCACTACACAACATCAGAAAGATCAGGCCCTTTCTGACAGAGCATGCTGCACAACTTCTTGTCCAGGCCCTTGTCATTTCTAGACTGGACTACTGCAATGCTCTTCTAGCTGGACTTCCATCAAACACAATCAAACCTCTACAAATGATTCAGAATGCAGCGGCACGACTGGTCTTCAACGAGCCCAAAAGAGCCCATGTTACACCTCTCTTTATCTCCTTGCACTGGCTACCAGTTGCAGCTCGCATCAAGTTCAAGACACTGATGCTTGCATATAGAACAACCACAGGCTCAGCACCGCCTACTTCCACTCACTATTACGAATCTACATCCCCTCCAGAAGCCCCGCCTACTTCCACTCACTATTACGAATCTACATCCCCTCCAGAAGCCCCGCCTACTTCCACTCACTATTACGAATCTACATCCCCTCCAGAAGCCCCGCCTACTTCCACTCACTATTACGAATCTACATCCCCTCCAGAAGCCCCGCCTACTTCCACTCACTATTCACGAATCTACATCCCCTCCAGAAGCCCCGCCTACTTCCAGCCTCGCCTACTTCCACTCACTATTACGAATCTACATCCCCTCCAGAAGCCCCGCCTACTTCCACTCACTATTACAAATCTACATCCACCCCTCCAGAAGCCCCGCCTACTTCCACTCACTATTCACTATCCCCTCTAATCCACTACATCCCCTCCAGAAGCCCCGCCTACTTCCACTCACTATTACGAATCTACATCCCCTCACGAATCTACTTATCTACATCCCTCACGAATTACATCCCTACACCTACTTCCACTCACTATTACGAATCTACATCCCCTCCAGAAGCCCGCCTACTTCCACTCACTATTACAAATCTACATCCCCTCCAGAAGACTTCTCTCACTATTAGAATCTACATCCCCTCCAGAAGCCCCGCCACTTCCACTCACTATCCCTACTTCCACTCACTATTACGAATCTACATCCCCTAGAAGCCCCGATTACGAATCTACATCCCTCCAGAAGTCTGAGATCTTTGGATAAAAGCGTCTGCAAAATGACTAAATGTAAATATTAAATAAAAGTATAATCTCTAATAAAAAAACTGTAATCTAAATCAAATCTAAACATGGACTTTTCTTGACTTCTGCTGTTCTTAAATTAAGATAACTATAATTTATATTAGGGTTGCACAATTTGGGAAAAATTTGGCCAAATGTTTGTGATTATACAGTGTATCAATATAATAAAATAGCAGTTATTAAACAAATAAATACATATTACTTGTTACTGTTACTATTACTATTAATAGTATTAATTAACATTATAAAATAAATAAAAACTATTAAATAAGAACAAAATTAGAAATAATTCCATTGTAACATTTTACTATAGAATAATCAAGCATTTAAGAAAATATGATTTTACATTAAAACTGTAAAATTACAATACAAATTTTTACGGTGGTCTTAACTTTTTCCGTTTCAAACGTTAAACCATCAAACTTTTTTCAACTATTTTGACAGGAAACTGCAGGGAGCCCTCAACACCTCTTTTGTTGATAATCACTTTTTATTACTAATTTGGGAAGATAGAGACACATTTGTGTGGAGCAGCATTTACTCTCTTGAGATCTTGAGCTGCTCTTGTGTAAATGAACACAGCTCTGTGCTTTGCTCCCAAATCACAGCCTTTGTAACTTAATAATTGTTATATAAATATGAATAAATATAAATATGCAGCCTTAATCAATATACACAGAAATACCCTAAAATACAAACCGTAGCATGTTTACAAGTGATGCTTTTCATTTTATTCTGTCTCCAAAACTACAGCTACAAACACACACATACTGTATGTCTGTCTATAATACATCAGGATGTTTTTAGCAGGCCTAGGCATGTAGGGCCACTGACTCTTATCGATCAAACAAAGATATATATATATTTTTTTATGTTTCGATTTAGTCTGAGATAAGAGGAAGTTCAGAGTATTGCCGTAGGACATTAAAGGAACCTCTCCACCCCCAAACTGGCTCATGGCCCGTTTGGAGGTTACGGCAGTCATTGATTTAATAAAAAAGGAGATGCTGCTCTCTGGAGAAACACTTGAAGCTTTTAAGCAGGAGAGAATCGGATTCTGCATTTTTTAGCCTGAAAGTTAATCGATATCTGCATTTAGATTCATCACTCAAGAGTCCAGAACTAACAGCAGACATTTGGGTCAAACAGAGAGAATGTTTTTATTAGGGATGCATCAGATGAGAATTCAAAGTCCTCTGTTTCTTAGAGTGATGTTTAAACAGCACCGTCTTCAAATAAAAATGGAAAACTTTTTGTGTTTTGGCCATTCATTTGCCTAAAAGCTCAAACTTTTGAAAACAGGTTTCAAAGTGCAAGTTTTTCTTAAAAACAATGCTTTTATTGTGTCTGTGTAAAGTATAAAAATGTGAATTTGTGAAAACGGTGACATTGTGTGGATGCATATTATGTGTTCAGTCAACAGGTACATGCACAGTTTCTTTACTAAGTTCTTGACATCACCAGCTACTGGCCTGGCATGCATAACACAGTGTTTATAATTAATTTTCACGATGTGAACGGCGATCGTTTTGACAATGTTGTCGTCCGTATGCAAAACGTTTCTAAAACTCAAAGTACATCATTGTTGTGTAAACGTATCCCCATTTTAGGTTTTTTAGGTTTGATATAAAATTATGTTCCATTGCATGTGTACACAGTTTCTTCTAGTTAAACACATATTAGTTAAACACTATCAACAAGCAACCAGTTGTATCATATTTTGCCTCAAAAATAATAATTACAATAATACAGTAACAAGCTTTTATTTCCACAAGTTTGACCCATAGTTTGTAGGCCAATCTGGAAGTTTGCATTATTGCACCAAGCACGATAACTCTAAAGATAACGATAAAGACTTAGTGCTAAAAATCCTAAAAGTCCACACCACAGCTATAAGAATAAAGGCACAAAGAAACGACATCGTTTGAATCACTTTCCGAACCATTATTTCCAGCTGATGAACGATAAAAACATTGACACCGAATAAGAATCCATCCTGCTGTAATGAGCTGGAGAATTTAAAGCGCACGCTTAGAATAAACAGACGATATCGTCCGCTGGTGTGGACGCTAATATCGTTATCTTTATAATTATCGTTTTTGGTGGGAACGGGGCTTTACCCTGGTACCCAATAGAATTTGTCCATTCCTTAATGAAGAAAAAAATACTAAAATGTGTTTGAAATACATTTATTTTGTGCTAAGAATACTACAAATACATTTACATATTCATGTGCTTCATAAAAATAACCTCAATTGTACTGTTGTACTATTATACTGAACTGGTATACATAAAGTCTGCTAAATTGCACTGCTTTTGTGTTTAATGCACTTTAATTGTGCAGAAGTAGTGCTGAGGTCCACTTAAGATACTGAAGTATATTTGATTGTGTAAAAGTGGAACTATTGCATGTATCTCGGGTACACTTTAAATATCTTGCATTTAAAGACTGATATTATACAGAGATCATGCAATTCTAATTAATAGTGCATAAGCATATGTGCATTGTGTAACAAAGAATTACTCCAAATAAAGATTAATTATAATTTTATATCAGCAAGTCTTAAGTTATATGTCAATATGTTAATGAATTTGAAGTGTACTTAGTATGAAGTATTTTAAATGAATTATGGCATAGGATTATTTTTTTTAAACTGGGGTTGGCTTTTCTATTATTGTAGACAATATGCTTTATGGTCAACTAACGTTTCTGATTCTTTCATGTTTTGTTAGTCACTAATGAATACAATTGTATACATTTTAAAGCCTAAATACAAGTACTAGAAGCTAAAAATGTAAACGTAGGTGATACACGGTTACTTGACTTCAGCATCATCAGCATTCTTCACTTCATAAAAGGTGAAATATCTTGAGCTTGTGCTAACCACAGATCTTATTTCCACCAAAAATCCATTTAAAGAACCCATGACTTCAGGGCGATGGAACTGGAAATGCTCAAATCGTTTTCGGGTTTTGGCCTATCTGCCATACCTGCAGCACTCGATTATACGGTTTTCTGAACAGATAGGTGAGAGTTATCACATTGACGGTAAAATCATTGTGATAAAGGGAATCCAAGATGCAGGTATTATCATGTTGACAGGGTAATCAGCCAATCATGGTGATGTGGAGGCACTTTTCATCTGTATGATGCGAAAACACCCTACGCAGCCTCCCTAAGAAACTCCATATGCTACAGCATAAGAAACATTAGTGATTATATATTATTTAATGTCCTACGAAAGAGCAACACAACTCTATCTTAAAGGGATAGTTCACCCAAAAATGAAAATTATCATCATTTACTCACCCTAAAGTTGTTCCAAACCTGTATGAGTACAACAAAATACATCAAGATATTCTTTAATTTGGATAGTGAACTATTCCGAATGGCTTCCATTAATGAAACGTTTTGTACAAATTAACACATTTTAGCTATTAATCTAAACACTGACTTCTTATTTACTGCTTATGCTCTAAAAAATAAGCTATTTATTCATACAAAAATACCATGAAATAAAACTTTTATGTGTTTAGAAGTATATAGAGATATTATTTGGTAAATTATATATATTTTTTGGCTGGTATTGCTTGCTTTTCAGGTGGGTTCTTATAGTTTGTGATATTGAAAAATATACATAAATCACTTATTTCTCTAAAGCAACACCGTAACAGTGACACCAGCCCATGAAGAACATTATTCAATGTCATATTATAGTATTTTATTTATTTTTGTACTCTTTATTATTTTGTTTTGTGGAGACACGGCCTGTTTTTCTCCTCTGAAAAAGCCCCTGGGCTGCATATTATCAATTTGTTTAAGGGCAAAAAAAATAACATATAGTTTCATATTCTAGTCTAGAAGTCTGAATTATATCGACCTTTTCCTTTTTAAAGCATCTTGCAGATGGTCATTGTAAATCTGGACACTAATCATGCCACTCTGCGATCAGATTATTTAAGATGTCAGTGTTTATTGATTAACATTCACGATGACGTGTTATTTAGAGTGTGTCGACTAACAGTATTTACAGTGTTCAAGGAATACATCTGATTGGCTCGTGACCACTGACCGTAAAGAGCTCTCAGGACACATGCTTGTTGTGTGTGTGTCCGTCGAGATCATTCTGGTCACGGCTGATGCTGCAGTCTTGCATGATCCGCTTGTAAATCACATGGGCACTGAAAGATTAAACATGATGGTGTGTGTGTGTGTGTGTGTGTGTGTGTGTGTGTGTGTGCGTGCCATTGCAATAAATGTCAAAGAGTGAGTCAGAGCCGTCCCTGTTTTAGTCTAATGGTAAAGGACGTGGAGGCTGATGGAACGGTTGTAGGTTTATTTCCAGGTGTGGATGACCCTGATCTGTTCCAGGAGTCGGATCGAATAGTTTAAGCACTGATTGCTCCTGCATGCAGCAGTAAATGTAAGAGTGAGAGTAATATGGGAGTCGCTGCAAAGGTTGTATGTTCAATTCCAGGATTTAGTGACCTGGAAACTAAATTTAGACGCTAAAGGGGCAATTCACTCAGAATGAATTGCTGCTGCTGAGAGCGTGGCTTATTTGCACGGCTGTCTGTGATGTCTCAGCATCCGATTCACTAAAGGAATTATGCAAATCAGAAAACTGTTGAACTCCATTTACAAAGCGCAATTTCTCAGCTTTCAGGCCGCACCTCTGCAAAGAACAATTTTTATCAAGAATTACATAGGGATGAACTGATATAGCTTTTTTACAAAAGGTTCAATACTGATTATTTATAGGTTTAAATATCAAATAACCTATTTGGAACAGATTTCAAATTATTGTTTTATTTCTGCTTTAATGATAATAATTAAAAATAATGCAGCCTTACATAAAAAATACAGTAAAAAGTAATACAATTTAAAATAACCGTTTTCTATTTGGTTGTATTTTGAAAATTATTTATCAATTTATGAATTTATTCCTGTGATGCAAAGTTGAATTTTTACTCCAGTCTTCAGTGCCACATGATCCTTCAGAAATCATTTGAATATGCTGATTTGCTGCTCAAGAAACATTTCTTATTCATTAAACTTTATTGGGTCACCCCCTTCTAATGAAAGGTTTGACTACTTTAGTAATTTCCATGAGTAGAAATATGTGAGATTCCATGAGTTTTAATTTTATAGCAACAGTTTGGACAGGACCCTTTTCTATTCTAACATGACAGTGTCTCTGTGTATAAGACAAGGATCAAAGAGAAATGATGATTCAGTCAGTGTGGAAGAACTTAGACTGGTCTGCAGAAAGACACGTCCTAATCCAGCTGAACACCTCTGGTGTGACTTTAAATACAGACCTTGAGCCAAAAATTAATCACCATACACCAATGACTTGTATATTCAGTATTTCATGGACTAAAGTACTTTCTTTAGAAGAGAAAAAGGCACTTCAAAACTGTTGCAACAGAGGTGGCAAATACAATTTTTAAGTACATGAATTATGTTTCCATCTTTGTTGCCACAGTTTGGAAGTGCCTTTTTCTCTTCTAAAGAAGGGGGTGTCCCAGTGCTTTTGTCCATATAATGAATGTACAAGTCATTGGTGTTTGGTGATGAGTTTTTGGCTCAACGTCTGTATTTAAAGTCACACCAGAGGTGTTCAGCTGGGATTAGGACGTGTCTTTCTGCAGACCAGTCAAGTTCTTCCACACTGACTGAATCATCATTTCTCTCTAATTCGTGTCTTATACACAGAAACACTGTCATGTTAGAATAGAAAAGGGTCCGGTCCAAACTGTTGCTGTAAAATTAGAAGCACACAATTCCCTAGAATATCATTATATACTTAAACATTAAGATTTGCACTCATGGAAATTACTAAAGTAGTCAGACCTTTCATTAGAAGGGGGCGACCCAATACTTTTGGCAATATAGTGTATATATTTGCACATAAACCCAGAGAATAATAGTTCTTTGTAGAATTACAAAATAACTAAAAAGGCTGTTTGGTTTTAATAAGAACCTCTATTTTTAGTAGGTAATGTGATAACATGCAAAACTTCAGATTTTCAAGCTGTTTTTAGCTAAATTAGACTCCCCCTTTCTTCTTGTGACTGTGATAATTAAGACCTCTTTGAAGCCTGGGGATTTATTCAGTTTGTCATTCTGATGTAAAAGTAGCTGACGACTCTTTTATAAATGGAGACCTGAACAGAAACCTTCTTAGATCGTCAGCTACACTGTATAAAAAGGGAATTACATTTTATCCAGCAAATGAGGAGTCATGGATACTAAGAAATGTGATTTACTTTGAAGCCACATAAAACACGTTAGACAGTTTTCTCCTGAATGTTGTCCCAACCAGCCAAACAGAGTCTGAACAAGCTATTTCATATAGTAGAATATTACTGATTTGTTAAAGGAATAGTTCACCCAAAAATGAACATTTCCTGAAAATGTACTCATCCTCAGGCCATCCAAGATATAGATGAGTTTGTTTCTTCATCAGATTTGGAGAAATCTAGCTTTACGTCCCTTGCTCACCAACAGATCCTTTGCAGTGAATGGGTGCCGTCAGAATGAGAGTCCAAACAGCTAAAAAACATCACAATAATCCACACGACTCCAATCCATCAATTAGCATCTTGTGAAGTGAAAAGCTGCATGTTTATAAGAAACAAATCCATCTTTAAGGCATTTTAACTTTTACAGGATAAATTGTTACCTGATTTAAACCACAATAAAGAGTTTTGTTACCATTTACTATTTTTTTTCAGGTTTGTGAAAGCATCTGGTTCCCAGAAACATGACACACACACATACAGAGGTTTTTCTTTTTAAACAGATGTCTTTTCTGCCTTCACACACACATTCTCACATAACAGTGTGATATATGAGGAACAGAGCTATCATTCTGGCAGGCTACGCACCCACAATTTAATTGGAAAACATGGCTCATCATTTAAACAAGACATTCGTACGGTTTCGTCCGAATGACAATAAATCACTATAACTGTCCCATTTTCAGCTCTATCCATTTTTTAAATGTGTCACGTCTGCACAGGTCTCGGTGGTCTCGACCCCTTCAGCGATATGAAGATCCCATCAAACCAAACCCATTAACCCTGAACATGCTCAGCTTTGAGCCTGACAGAAGAATACGAGCAGTGATTGTGGGAGCAGGTGTAAAGAACAGTTGAAGGGTACAGGGTTCTTAAATGATTCAGCTGAATCGATTCGCAAAAATTCATATTAGAATTTGAAATAGTCAAAGGAATAGTTCACACCCCATATATATATAAATAACTTACCCTCTAGCCATCCAATATGTAGATGAGTTTGTTTCTTTATGAGAACAGATTTGGAGAAATTGATTCATCAGTGAATGGCTCCTCTGCAGTGAATGGGTGCCGTCTGAATGTTTTTGATCAGTGATGTTTTTATCAGCTGTTTGGTCTCTTATTCTGACGGCACCCATTCACTGCAGAGGATCCATTGGTGAGCAAGTAATGTAATGCTACATTTCTCTAAATCTGTTTTGATGAAGAAACAAACTCATCTACATCTGTAAAAAGCGTAAAAGCTGTAAAAGTGTGTTGGAATTGATCAAAATCATGACATAAAAAAATCCTATGTTCTTACAGGTGTAAAAAACAGGATTCCTGCTAGGATTAAACCTGGATTATTTCTTTGGCTATGTGCCTGATGTGTAAAATCACCAGAGGAAAAGAAGTCTTATTTCCCTCTGTTGTATTTTCAGCTCAGCTGCATTGTTTCCAAATTATCTCTGTTTCCTATTTGGATCTGATGAAAGCCTGAAGCAAAAATAAAATAATCAGTAGTGTGTTTACCACAGGAGAGGAGATTTAAAACAGGAGCACTGCAAATAATATCAACACACACACACTGCGTGGTAAATAATATTCAGCCGGAAATGTGAAGACGGCTGCCCTCTACGGGCACAAAACAACACTCGCTGGGTTTGTGCTGCGGTTCAGAAGACCTTCTCCTTGTAGAAGAAGATTTTTTATTTGTCATAAACTTGCCCCCACACACACACACACACATACACACACACACCACACACACACACACACACACACACACACACACACACACACACACACACACACAACACACCACACACACACACACACACACACACACACACACACACACACACCACACACACACACCACACACACACACACACATACACAAGTATAACCAGCAGTGAAATGTGTTCTCTGCATTTAACCCATCCAAGTGCACACACACCTGGAGCATTGGGCAGTCAATGTATATAACTTACTGCTATATATTTAACTATACATAATATTCCTTTCTACTGCGGCGCCCCGGGGAGCAGTTGGGGGTTCGGTGCCTTGCTCAAGGGTCTCACCTCAGTCATTAGTTTGATGTTGTGTTTGCTTTAAGGACTCGAGAGACACTGGAGAGAACGCTCGTTACGTTTCACTCCCCGCACCTACAATTCCTGCAAGCTGAATGCATTGTGAACCGCTTGTTGCTATGACTACATGTTGCCTTCCAGCTTTTCAGACGTGAACCCACCGCAACCTCAGAGACAAGTCCGACGCAGCTTCTATCCATCAGGCCTACGACTGCCCCTCATGGCCTAATGGAAGCAGTCCGGCAAGAGTATCTGAGGACATCACGAGGAACAGCTGAGCTCAGGTTTCTTAGAAAAGAACTAGAACAACTCAAGCCTTAAATAAAGCAGCTGGATTTTACAGAAGCCACTCAGATGTGTGTGTTTCTGCTGAGGCGTAACGAATGACCAACTGGCCCTAAAGTAACTACAACAAGATCCTCCCGTGTAGTTCTGGGCTGATTCCTCACGTTCTCATGATCATTGAAACTCCACGAGGTGAGATCTTGTATGGAGCCCCAGTCCGAGGGAGATTGACTGTTAACATTTTGGTGTTTCTTCCATTTGTGAATAAGTTCAATGTTGATTCTGTAGAAATAATTCGGATCACAAGCTGCTTGGCGATGGTCTTGTAGTCCATTTACATAAAAAACTAGCAGCCGTGTGTAGGTCTACAGTCTTGTCCCTGACATCCTTGGACAGCTCTTTGGTCTTGGCTGTGGTGGAGAGTTTGGGATCTGATTGATTGATTGACTTCTGCATTTGGACGGGTGTCTTTTATACAGGTAACAAGCTGAGATTAGGAGCACTCCCTTAAAGCTCCTTACCTGTATATAAGACACCTGGGAGCCAGAAATCTTTCTGAATGATAGGGGATCAAATACTTATTTCACTCATTAAAATCAATTTATAACATTTTGAAATGGATTTTCTGGATTTTTGTTGTTATTCTGTCTCTCACTGTTCAAATAAACCTACCATTACAATTATAGACTGATCATTTCTTTATCTGTGGGCAAACGTACAAAATCAGCAGGGATCAAAACACATTTTTTCCACTGTATGTTCAAAACATATCATAAATATGCAAATTCATAATTTTATATAAATATTTACAATAATTATTTCTGTTAAAATTAATTTATTATTTGAGCTTTGAATTACATATTTTGATTTATTGTTTAATTGAATTTGATACAAAATATATCTAAATATACTGTATTTCCAGAGAAAGGGAATCAGGCCAATCTTTTGGAACATTGAAATACAGAAATATGAAATGTATAATTTTGTAAATGCATTTACATGATTTTTTCTGTTAAAATGTGTATATTATTTGAGCTTTGAAGTTGTTCTCATCAAGTTTACATTTGTTACATTTATTTTCGGCATCACAATATCATGGTAACAAAGTTCGCATCGGATATAACGTTTAACAGAAAAGGTTAGTATGTGTTTTTCATACTAAATCATGTAAACATGCATATTATTCACATCTTGTGACTATACTATTAAAAGTGAGTATTTTAACTTTTACTCATTGGCTTCAATTAAGTAACCCAGATTTCTGCTTTTCTTCAACATAACGAGGGACAAGTGGAAATAATTTTTTGTGGTAATCAACATTATGCAACAATCGTAGTTAATTTAACTTAAACCCAGAATAAGATCTGAACTGAAGGTTGTAGGTTGAAAAGCCTCAAGAGCAATGCACTTCAACAATTGGTAGGCAATCACTATTGCACATTGTGAAAGACAATAAACCCCGGGGTATTTGTACGATAAGTTGGTTTGGAGACGCAAATGTCCACTAATGGAGTAATAACTAAGCCAAACATATCCTCCAGCATCAAGGCTCCCCATGACAGTTTTTTGCTAGCACTTGCATGTAACAGCAGTGCTCTGTCTGAGTGAACAAATACTCATTTAATATAATGAGCATCTGAAGAACAGTCTGAAACACACCCCAGAGAGCAGAACACACATCTGAGCACGAGTATTACTCTTACGCTCAGACACACTACAGCACTTTACAAAAGAACAGGACAATCTAAATTTGAATCAGGCTAATAGATTAAAGCAGAGCAGTTATTGATGTTCGGCTTCTGAAGCCCAAACACACTTTGCAAACACTCACAAATCCTCCTCCGTGCAGGGATTCGAGACACACAATGAGACTGAACAGCAGGACTGTGCAAAATTCAGAATTTAATAACTGGCTGTCTTTCAATTCATGCATTTGATGAGAATACGCCACACCCCACAGGAAGCCGAATTAGACCTTGAATGAAAGGAAAAGGAATTTAAATAATAGCACAATAAAAACACAGTAAAAAAAAATCACATCACTAATTCATGTGATTTTGTGTGAGCAATTATTCCTTAATATGTGGAATAGATAATGTTTTTGCAATACATCATTACAAAATGTGATAATATAATATAATATAATATAAACACCTGTTTTATAATAATATTCTGTTTAATACAGAATGTATATAAATATAGCATTTTCCAGAAAAAGTCACACCAGGTCAAAATTGCATTAAGACAAAAAAATTATAATAAAAACAATTAAATAAATACTGACATAAAAAACACAGATAAACTGCATCAGTGCAAATGATAAACTATACATAAAAATAAATACTGACAACAAAATGTGAATAATATAATATAATATGATATAATATAAAACTGTCAGGGAAGTTATAGATACAATATATGCAAAATATATCTATGAACTTAATTTTGCATATATCCCAAAATAATAAAAAATAATGCTAAAATTTTTTTATATAGTACAGAATATATTTTAAAGCACAAATAAATACATTTCCAATCTTTAAAAAAAATTATTTTGGTAATAATAAACAGCTAAAATAATGCTTAAGATTTATAATATAAATTAAATGAATTAATTGTCTTTTTCTGGTGAAAATATATTAATTAGTCTATATATAACATAACAATTTTGTATAATATCTCATATTATATATTATTATATAAATATATATATAATAATTTTATGTTAAATATGTTTTTTAATATAATACTATATTCCATGCATTTTTGTCCTAACTGGACATTTTCTCAGTCACCTGTATCTGTCTCTGCTCATGTTGAGCGTTTCAAGTGACTTCTGAGGTTTGATAATGGTTTGCTTAGAAATCACATGAAATTATGATTGCTTATGAATGAAAAGCATACAGACTATCGCACAAATAAATACAAGGACAAAATGAGCACTGAACTCTGTGTTACTGATAACACAAATAAATGAATCGTAGTTCTTCTGTGAAAGTGACTCTAGAGCATCATTGAATGAACTGAAGATGCGAGGGAAAGTTATGCAAATCTTCTGCGCTGAATAATGGATATTCTGATTCCATGTTGAACTGAAGCTACGCCAGCATCTCCGGTTGAGGTAAAACTGTATTAAGTGCATGTATAATCTCTGTATTCATGACAATCCGGCTTCAAATCCTGAATAATAGGTCTGTACAGGAGCATTAGGGATAAGAACGTAATGCACTGCTTCTGTGAGTGAACTCTCCATTAGCCCGCCAGCATTTAGGGTTTTGGGCACATTAATCTAGTAGTCTAAAGTTACACAAACAGATGAAGCATGCAGAAACGCTTAAACTGAACCTAATGTATTCCGACAAAATAACGCTACAGTGTGCATTAATACCAAATACATGGACGCTGACATCTCAGAGCAACTCCACCACAGGCCACAGAGGCGATCCTGCGGGATTCGGGATAGTATGATATCTGAAATTTACTCCTAAAATATTCTGCTTTATCTGAGGGAACAGGCGAGAGTTTGTGCTGAGATGTGGGACTCTGATGCACACGAGAAGCGTACAGGCTTTATCTCCGTGTGTGTCATTGAGTATATCCCGTGTATCAGTGGATCTGATGAATGACAGATATATAGAAAATATTCTTATGAAGTTTTCCAGGCCACTTCAGAGGAATCTTGGCCAAAAAGAGAATAAGAACTCGAGCTCTATGTAGGCAGCATTTTAAAGGGCACTATACAGACTTTAAGCCTGTTCATCACCAAAATGTATTATAAAAAAAACTGAAATATATTAAATATGTTTACAGTGCCTTGCGAAAGTATTCATTTTATTTTCACATTTTGTTATGTTGCTGCCTTAGGTTAAGCTGCCTTAAATTACTTTTTTCCACATTAATCTACATACCATATACCCTAATGGTAAAGCAAAAAATGTGTTTTTAACGTCCTTGCAAATTTGATTAAAAATAAAAAACTTTAATGATTCCATTGCATAGGTATTCATACCCGTACCTGGGACAGTTCAAATTTAGCTCAGGAGCATTCATATTGCTTGTAGGAGTTACTACATTTACATTTATGCATTTAGCAGAAGAGGGGGTCTCGAGCCCCTGCCCCTTTGAGGTCCGACGCTAAAGTGCCCTTGCGGTCCTATTCCATTAGGATTTATTGGTTTTAACAAGCCACCAATAGAAGGTGACCAATTACCAGTAGAGACCAACAGGGTCCATTACAGTTTCCATTCAAACCAATACAAGTCTCATTATAACCAGTAAAACCATTACTAATTTTGTGATGGTGTCTATTGTTTTTTTTTTCAACATTACATGTTATAAATGCCTGTAAAGGGAGCCAAAGTTGGCTCAATTCAAATATCCACTTAATTTTTTCATTTTTGGCCACCTTTATGCTATAGATGACATAGCCTCTATAATTTCTTCAGCAAAAACACGTGGAGATCACAACTCTTACAAAAAATAACCATGGTTTTCGTGGTAAAACTGCTTAGTTTTCTTTTGCGTGATTTCTGAATGCTTGAGATCATAAAATCAATCAGACAACTGATTGACTGCCACAGGTTTGTCTAGAGCTACACTTTTGTAAATAATACAATTTAATAACAATATTCATTACAGCACATTTATTCAGCTAGTTCTGGCGCCACCGTATCTTTTATATTTTATTAAAGTTCTTTTTACCCCTAAGGTAGTTTTTTTTTTACTTCCATAATATTTGAGGAGGGGGCACAACAATAAAATCCTGCTTAGGGCACATTTGGCCAGCAGCCTTAAAAGATGTCTCCATGATCTGTTTTTGAAGAAATAATGTGGTGAGCGCATACAGTTCTGGCGCCACCGTCAATATATTACAGCACCACAGACATTCACATCAGTAAGAAGATATTTTGAAGAACACTGTGACCAAACAGTTGCTGTTTGGTTTTCCACCTTCTTCAAAATAGCGTTTATGTTTAGCAGAAGAAGGAAACTCAGGTTTAAAACAACTTTTGAGTAAATGAAGGTATAAAAATAAAATGCTAGCCTATTTTAATTATTGGGTGAATTATTGCTTTAATGTTAATAAAACAACAAACACAAAGATAAAAATATAAAATGTAACATTTTTTAAATAAAAAAACTGTATACATTTCTTTAAAATCTATATAGTGTTTTATTTGTATATTTTTTTAATCAGTTTCTTGAATTCTCCTACTAAATACACCTTTAGCCTACCTGAAAATAAAACACTGTTTATGTTATTTGTGTGTATACACTTGTAATGTGTGTCTTTGACTTCTCATTTTTTTATAACAAAGCCACAGCCATATCACCCTGCAGCCCACTCTCCAGACTGGTTGCCCACTGAAGCTAAGCAGACTCTCTCTCCTCTCCACCTGGCTGGTGTGTGGTGTACTTGGTCTCTGACTCTCTCTCCTCTCCACCTGATGGGAGACTCTCCTGAAAACCTGTAGGTTGCTGCTGGAAGCATACAGATGACTCTCTCTCCTCTACCTTAGTGAGACCAGCAGGGGTGCTCACCCTGTGGTCTGTGTGGTTCCTGTAGTGACGACATCTATATCAACAAGCACTTTTGGATGACTTAAACCGATGTCCTGACTCTCTGTGGTCATTAAAAATCCCATGGCACTTCTCGTAAAGAGTAGGGGTGTATACCCCGGTTGTCATATCCATTGGCTCTAATCTCTCCCACCTGTACTGGCCACTTGTCAGTCACTGGTGTGTGGTGGCCTCCATATACACTTGATTGGCTCTATGACTCTCTCTCCTCTCCACCTGTAGCTGGTGTGTGGCATACACTTGATTGGCTCTATGACTCTCTCTCCTCTCCACTGGCTCTTGACTCTCTCTCCTCTCCTGTGTAGCTGGTGTGTGGTGAGCGCATACACATCATACGACTCTGATTGCATACACTCTATGCTCTCTCGCCTCTCCACCTGTAGCTGGTGTGTGGTGAGGTAGCTGGTGTGTGGTGAGCATACACTTGATTGGGTGTCTCTATGCTTGATTGACTCTATGTGTGCATACACTTGAGCTGTAGCTGGTGTGTGGTGTGTGCATACACTTGATTGTCTCTATGACTCTCTCCTCTCCACATGTAGCTGGTGTGTGGTGAGCATACACTTGATTGGCTATATGACTCTCTCTCCTCTCCACCTGTAGCTGGTGTGTGGTGAGCGCATACACTTGATTGGCCTATGACTCTCTCTCCTCTCCACCTGAGCTGGTGTGTGTCCTGTGAGCATACACTTGATTGTCTCTATGCACCTGAGCGCATACACTTGATTGGCTCTATGCATCCAAGTGAATGCTGCACACTGGTGGTGGTTGAAGAGAGACCCCCCCACAGCAATACACAATAAAGCGCTATATAAATGCATCATTCATTCATAAAATAATGACAAAGATTTTTATCTTCACCCACTTTGGCCTAAATATCTGCCACACTTTTTATATTTTGTTACCTGGAAATGCTTTGTCTTTATGATAGGGAAATGAGTTTGGCTCAAATTAGCTGTAATGCTCAAACAACTTGCAAAATAGAAAAACCAACATGACAAAGAATCGTGATAAAATCGTGATACTCCTAGCCGAGGGGTACACTACACCCCCCCTCCGGTCCATGATTGTGCCCTCCTAATGCCATTTTGCCCCTGCCCCCCCGGAGGCCTGTGCACGCCACTGCCTGAGACCTTGTAACACTAACGAGTCACATGACACCGGGGAAAGAAAATGGATAATTGGGCCTAATTTGGACATTTTCACTTAGGGGAGTACTCACTTTTATGGCCAGCGGTTTAGACATTAATGGCTGTGTGTTGAGTTATTTTGAGGGGACAGTAAATTTACACTGTTATACAAGCTGTACACTCACTACTTTACACTCACTACTTTACATTGTAGCAAAGTGTCATTTCTTCAGTGTTGTCACATGAAAAGATATGATAAAATATTTACAAAAATGTGAGTGGTGTTCTCACTTCTGTGAGATACTGTATATATGGGTTCAATGCTTTCATTGGTAGAGATTCTCTCTCTATATATACACACACACACATCTATAGATAGATGCATAGACACTGAAAATATTTATAAAAAAATTAACCCAATTTTTATGTTTTTAAATATGTGTTATTTGTGTGTGATGTGGAAATGCTGTATATGTAGTAAAGCTGCATGATAGTTTGGATGCTTTCTTAGAAGTCAGCTGTCTATGTAGCTAGTAGGAAGTAAGGCAGCTCACTAGGTTTGAGAACACAGCTAGTTTTAATAAAAGATTGTGGAGCACTTGAGGAATCCTTCTAAGGGAAAACGGTCCAAAAAAGTATCTTAACGCTCTTCCCACACGACTGGAAGAGAAGCTAATGAATATTGATTATTTCTACACAAAATTATGGGAGAAGAGATGGATTTCCCGTAGGAGTATGCGCTCCGAGCATCAGCCGTGCATCTGTTGTGAAACACTGTTAAAAACCCAGCGTAAACTCCATCGCTCTGACCGTCAGTCTCTGGCCTGCAGCCCACGTTTGTCCCAAAACTGATGTGAATGCTTTTTGCGCACAAAGACAATTTGACAGTATTGATAGAGCGCTTTATGAGGATAATCATAATCTGGTTCCTGTTTTTGAAAGCCAATCCATGAGGTGTTTTGCACTACTTCGATGTCAGCAGATAATAAGTGTGATATTTTATAATATTATCTCCTGCAGTAATCTCAATAACCATAAACAGAGTGCATATAAAATGAACTAAAAGCATCACTAAAGGAAAAGTTTAAATGCTACTATCGCTTTAAATGTGGTGGTGAGTCAAAAACATGTCCAGGTGAGCGAGATTCCTCAGAGAGCAGGTGTCCGCTCTGAATCCTGATCATGCTTTTTGTCACGGCACAGAGGGCAAACACTTCAGAAGTATTGACTGTAGAGCGCATTGAATTCACTGCCGATAATAAAACAAAGATCTGGTTCCTGTTTTTGACCAACAGCAATCGGCCTGCAAAAAGAAAGCAGGTGAAGCCTCTCTTACCTCTCGGCAGGGTTTGTCAAAGCAGATAATAAGTGTGATATTTTATAATGTTCAGTGTTTCCTGCAGTAATCTCAATAACCATAAACGGCAGAGGTGTTCATAAAATGAACTAAAAGCACAGGTGTTGTGGCCTCCTTCTCTGACAGCAGTTTGACCAAAATAAAAAGCGCTACTATCTGCTTTAAATGTGGTGGTGAGTGGCCTGTGAGCTGCTCATCTGGATTCTGATGTCGTTCGTGAACACCACCGGTTTTTATCTGCACTCATTTGTTTCTCTTCTGCCTCCTTCTCAAGTGACAGCAGCGTCAGGGCCGCTGCTGGGTGCCCTGAGCAAAAATTGTAGCAAACAGCTCATAAACACATGAAAGCAGGGGTTAAAATAGCCTCTCTTACCTCTAAAAGTTAACAAATTTGTCAAACGGTAATTAAAAATATTATTTACAAATTACAAATACAGTGTTTTGTGAGAACGGCAGGTGTTCATCATCTGCACAGGTGTTGCGGCCTCCTTCTCTGACAGCAGCAGCTCTCAGCGTTAAATACTGACATCTGGCCTGTGAGCTCAGCTCATCTGGATTCTGATGTCGCATTCAGAAATCACACAAAAGATAATTTAAAAGTTTCTCTTCTGTATAAAAGCTTTAAAAACCAGGGCCATTTTTGTAAAAGGGTTGTATGTCTATTCACATATTTTGAAGATAGAGGACTGTAGCATTAACATATAAAATTTGTAAAATCTAACAGTTAATGCTAAGTAATGCATAAGTTTTAATTCTGGCAAAAGTTTATTTAAAATATAATATTATGCTAAATATGCTATAATAATCTAATATTATGTTAAATAAAACCATGGTTATTTTTGTACAGGGTTGTGATGTCCAGCTTAAGGAATATATTTCAACTTTCAAAAATGCCAAGATATAGTGCAAAATGTACTTCAAAGGCAAGGAAATAATATTTATGCTTAAGATAATATAAATTAAATGCAGTATTCAGTATTTTCAACAATATAAAATATTTAAATTGGAAAAAGTTTATTTAAAATATAATATTAGCTAAATATGCTATAATAATCTAATATTTTGTTATTTAATATGCTATACAGCAGAGCAGGTTATTCTTTCAAAAATCAAGATATAGTGCAAAATGTACATTAAAATATTTTTGAAAATATATATCTATGCATTTAGTAGATTTAGACTTAGCATATAGGTTACACATAATTGTATATTTATTTTTTTCTTTTTTTTTACAAAACAAGTTATTTTGTTACTTTAGTTATAATTTCTTCATGTATGTACTTCATTGTTCATATATTTTCAAAATATTTTAAGATTTAAATTTTAATTAAATAATATTTTAATCTTGCCCCTTTGTACTATATATGATATATATATATATATATATATGAACATTGGATTAAAAATGCTAAATAATTTGGATGATAATGCCCCAATTTATAATGCATTTTCACATCATTGATTAAAAATTTTAGGCTGCCAATTTATAATACATAAGTTTTAACATCACTAATTTGTCAAATTTTAGGCTGTATACAGTTTATAAAATACATGCAATAATCTCTCTCTCTCTCTTATATATTTTCTACTTTTATGTACACATCTCTCTCTCTCTAAACACTGAATTATTTCTGTATTTTACAGCAAGTGAAGCTTTGATTCTGAGTTTTCTTTGTGTGTGTGTGTATATATATATATATAGTATATATTATGTATATTTGGCCAAACCAAATATATTTTGCTAAACATTTTAATAGATTATATTTGATATGTAAAGATTTAAATAGACATAAAATGTAAATCACCTTAATTCAGTTTCTTTAAAGAAAACTCTTTTGTAATGAAATGACATTGTCTTCTTTAATACAGCCGTTACAATGGCTGCTGTGATGTTAGCTTTTCAGTTCTCTGGAGGGTTTCTTTCTCTTCCTGTGTGTTAATCTCAGATTACTTCATACAAAGAGACATTCATTAGCAGGTCAGACCAAAGGAAAATGAAGCCTCTTTAGAGCTCAACTAGAGAATGGAAACAGATCAGTAAAGAAGTGCAGTGTGAATTCATCTGTCTCGTAGCGATCCGACAGACCTCTCAGAATCACGGCAAACGCTAAAGCTTCAGTTGAATGAGAACAGAAGTATAGTTATCATGAAAAAATGTTCCTCAATTCAATGGAGCTATTGCACTCTTTAAAACATGTCTCAAAAGTACTTAAGGTTTAGTTGGCTTTAAAGGTAATACATGTGCATTTTATAAAGTTAAACACCTACGCTGGTTTAAACTGCACACTGCAGATCTCTGTCCCGCTCTCCTCCATCAGATCTGGCCTCGTTACGCCCGTTCATTCATCATCTAGTCACACATTAACATAATATTAGCATAATTAACATGCGTGTGTCACTGACCAGAGGGCTGTTAAACATTGTTCACACATCTCCTCTAGCATGTTTGACATTTTAAAGTGCTGAGCGTGTTGTAGCTTACAGCGCAGGTAGAGCTACACACGGTCAGTAATTATGCAACATGCTAGCCTCGGGTACAGGAACTTTGGAGATAATTAATATATTAAAATTGCACTCACATCCTCTCTACTACACCCAAACGTTTAGAAAAGAGAATTAAAAGATTAAATTCAGTGTGATTTTAAAAGGATTCCCCTTCAAGTGCATTCATGAGGACAAAAATTGCAGCTAATGTTAGCAACAGCATGCTAACATGCTACGTGCACTATTTCTGCAGTATGAACTATGGGGAATCAACTGTATATTGAATTTTAGTATGAACTGAATGCACAGATGACTTTCTATATTTGACAAAACGTGTAGTATAACCCAGAGCATGGATTACTGTATCCCACAATGCAATGCAACTTCCTTTTAGAATGTTGATGTTGCATTTTGATGAACATTGGATTAAAAATACTAAATAATTTGGATGATAACGACGACATATAATGCACATTATGAGGTCATGTGACAACAATTTATCATATGACCATTTTAAGTGTTTTTGTTGCATGTTCACATACTAATTTCTCAAAGTAAAAGGAATGTAAGTCTAAAAGTAATCTAAAATGAGTAATCAGTAATGGACTACAATTTGTAACTAATCTACCCAGCTCTATACATGGTTGGATTTACATAAAAAAAATATATTTTACAATAAGTGAAGCTTTGATTCTGAGTCTTCTTTGTATTGACAGGTGGTGGGTGTTTAAATTCCTGCTGTCTCTGCGATATTAAAAATCTGTGAGAAGAAGCAGGTGAGAAAGTGTTACTGACAGAACATCTGTATGCGTTTCTAATTTAGCTAAGACTCCTGAAGCAAACCCAAACTGCAGGAAATATCGCTCCTGTCAAGAGGCCATCTTTAAATCCTGTTCATATGCGTATGACGATAAAATAAAAGCTTTTACGATTTTAAAGTGCTCTATTCCGATGTCTTTTGAAGGGAAACGAGCACCCTTCAAATGGATAATTACAGCTTAATCTTCGGTTCTATAGTGAAACACGCCTGTCAGAGAAAATCAGAAATGAAAACAACATTGAGAGAGTGAATCTGAGATGTCTCTGTTTGTATGCGTCAGTCAGCATCCAATAAACCCAAAACAGTTATTTTCTATTCATTAGATAAATTAGTCGGAGTGCCTCATTCTGGGAGTTTCCGGATGATTCTGCATCTCTAAAGAAAACCATCATTTTCTCTGGCTGTCTCTTTTTCCTCTTTTGATAAGTGATTACGGAATTATTTCCAGTACTGTGAGGAGTTGAATTAATTTTTTTTGCTCTCAAAGCTCTTTGAAGTTCTATAGAAAAGCTCTAGAAAAGTTCTACATTACTGCATAATGTAATTTCAGCGGCACCTGGTTTTCTGTGCGTTCCCTGATAAGATCCAGCAGGCATCTGGTCATCAGCTCAAGTTAGGATCAGACAATGACCACTCTTAAAACCAGCATAAGTATTAGGCTCTTTTCTCCTTTAAGCTTCTAATTATAATAAATCCTCCTGATTTTTAGTGTTTTCTTAAGCCCCGTTCACACATACAGTGATTTTATCATGGAGGTCATGAGGTTTCTGTACTGTTGGTTGATAATAGGCGCTGGATGAGTATTAATGGAAGCTTCACAACTATTGAAAATCTGATTGAAAATGAGATGCACTTGTGATAAAAATAAGGTGTTCTATTTTGATAAAAGCACCCAATGGCTTCCAGTCATTTTGTCGCTGCAAATCACTGTATGTGTGAACCTTATTATTCAGAGAAAATAAAAAATGTTCTTGCTTGGCTCTTACATATAAGCTTTACAACTTTCAGAAGGTCCTGCATTACCACAATGACTCCGACAGGGACACAGGAAACCCATTACGATACAATTATACTTGCTTTCTTACCTGCTGGTTAATATTATTTCACATTACCTGTGCAAACGCCAAAGTTTCCCCTGCAGAGCAAAACAAACAAGGCACATTTTTGGTAAAAAATATCCATAGATTGTTTAATACAACATACCATATTTTCAACAATTCAACATCAATAAAATTGTGTTAATTAAAAAACAAAAAAACACAAAATGCATATTACCTTTATTGCACAGAACAATTTAAACAGTTTTCATACTAGATTTTTTCACCTTTTTAGGTTTCCGTTTTTTCTTTAGTATAAAAGAATATAATGGACCACATTAATGCACATTATCGTCCTGGGCTGAATGTCGGAGAGGGCAGAGGTCATATAAAGATTTATTCGACGTAATAGGATGAAAACAGCAGGTAGACCACAGAGGCAGAGGATCAGAGAAAGATTCAGGTGTGTGTGTGTGTGTGTGTGCATGTGTCAGATTAACGGTAAAGTGGATCAGTAAGGGTTAAACCATCTGTACAGCTTCTCCATCTGCAGCCTCAGTCAGCAGTACAAACCACTTAGCGAGGCGAAACCCATCTACACCCGAGCAAAATCCAATGCATAAACACAGCTTAGAGTCCTTCCACGGGAATCACCTGCCCTGCTTGGCCCAGATGAAACGCACACTTAAAACACAGCTGGACTGTGGAGCGAATTCATTTAACCGTTGAATTTCAGCACAAAAACCTGCTTCATACTCACTAACCAGTCCATTTTAATCTGTCTCTATCTAGCACTGCGCAACTGTGCTCTCTTTTCAGCATAAAACATGCTTACTTTCAGTTTACTTACACTTGTTTATTCACAAACACTGTGCTATTGCCTCCTGTGGAAATAGATGCGAAACAACGTTCTCCTAGAGCGCTCATTCTTAGTGAATTCCTCTCTTGCATGTAGACATCTGTCATCGTAACAAACCAGCACCGTTTGAGTCCTTAGATGTGCTGGGTAGCTTTAAAACGGTTTCTTTGGGTACCGACGCTTCATATAATGTAAAGAAAAAATTATCTGAGACCATAAGACAGGTCTAAGACTAAGACCATAAGACAGGCGCGAGACCGCAAGACAGGTGTAAGACCCATGAGACAGATCTGAGAGCATGAGACAGGTGTAAGACCCAACGGCAGCCGCAGGTGAAGGTGATTGAGTGCTGTCGAGCATATTAACACTCTCACCTTTTGATGAAATGATTGATTCTGTTAGGAACTCGCTCTTTCACACATACACACTCTGAGATAGAGCTATACATTCTCGGTGTAGCTTCTCAGGCGAATAAAACTCGGAATGGGTTTGTTATATAAAAACGTGATGCTGCAGTGCTGTTAAATGGGTTTAAACCTGACCAGGCTCTACAGAAATGTTCACTGCAGGCTACAGTGATCATTTCTACACAAAGCAAAACACACAACAAAAGTCACATAATTACCGCTGCTTTCACTTGCCTAGCCATTAATCCAACAATAAACAACCTGTACTTGTTTATCCAGATGCTTAAAATTCCCTCGGCTTATCCAACAAATGCATTAAAATACGGATCCGAAAGCAAAATGAGAACCAAACAGCAGAGTACAGATAGAAAGAAAGAAATGTGCTGTGAAAGTTGCACTATACACATATTTCTCTATTGCAGGAATAGAAATGCAATCTATTATATTCCACATTCGGTTGTTAGACACAATGTAGAAGACGAATTTGGGCAGCTGTTAGGTTTGTCAAATGTGCTTTCCCCCCCTGATTTATCTACTGTTATTCTGTCATAAAACTATTAATGTAAGTAGAAAACAAGAAAAGATAGAGTTAAACATATAAACAAACAAAAAGAATGCGGCCAGCAGGACAGCAGGGAGAAGGATGCTCTGCCTTTGCATTCTGGAGGTCGACAAACTTTTTTTGGGAGGTTTGGTTTTTCCTTTTTTTTCATGTTTTTTGCCCATAAAAATCCACAGGAACTGAAGTGTTTTAAAACAAAATCCTCTCTCAAATATATTGGTCCCCGTAGGCTGATTTTAAGCAGCCATCCCAGAGGAGTGTGCATGAGGACATTTTCCCCCTCCCATGTTCAATATTGAACAAAAGCACCGACCCCTGTGCTGCACATCCATCTTTAGAAAGGGGGAAGAACACCCCTCCTCTATGGGGAGCTTGTCAGAGCCAGAGGTTGTTCAGGCAGGGAATCTCTTGTTTTTGTCTTTACGAGTCTGTTTTTGAAAGGGTCTTTTCAGCTCCCTGGCTGGATTATATCATTTTCATGTTAAATTTCCGAGGGGCATCGGCACCGCTGCTGCTCACCCCAGCGTCTGATTTGCGTGGGACATACTCGATCTCAATGTTGTGTTTGCTGTTGCCTTTGCCTCTGCTCCAAAGAAAGAGCAGAACAAGGCAGAAGAGAACCACACCCAAAAAGGAGATGAAGCCCATGGTGGTTGCGATGATTAGCGTCTTTATATCAAATGGGAATGGGACTGTTGCTCTTGTTCCATTGGCTCCGTTGTCGTTGGGTTGGTTGGAGATAAACGCCAAGGTTTTGTTGGGTTGGTTGGGCCAGTCTGGTGAGTAACTGTGGACGTGTAGGTGGGCCAAAGCGGTGTCGTTTCCACCGGCATTGCTAGCAATGCACACATATGTCCCATTGTCCTGAATCTGAGCGTAACGCACCTCTAAGGTACCATCTGGGAAAACAGTGAGCCGTCCTATCGTTTTCGTAGTGATGAACTGTTTTTGTGGGGAAAGCCACATGATGACGGGTGTCGGGTCTCCATCTGCTTGGCAGACGAAGTGGATGGTGGTGCCTTCGTCAACAAACTTTTGCTGGGGTTTCCGGTCTCGAATCCTGGACTTGCGACACGTGAAGTAATTGGGTTGCAGCACGTCAGGGAAGTCCTTGAACTCTTTTCCCTGAACGAACTCGGGTGAAGAGCAAGTCGGCTGCTGGCGGTTGAAGTTGAGCCTCCAGCGGCGTCGGAAAACCCAAAGCAGACGGCAGTCACAAGCAAGCGGGTTGTCGTACAATGCGAGGGTCTCCAGGTTCCCCACCGAATGGAACACAGACTCCTCTAGGGAGGTAAGGGAGTTGCTGGACACATTGACGACTTTCAGGTAATTCAGTCCTCTAAAGGAATAGGGTTCAATCATCATCAGTCGACCGCCCACCAGGTGGAACTCTTGCAGTCTGAGCAAGTCATGGAGCCGGTTACCTACAATCAGCTGGATGGGATTGTAGGACATGTTTAGGAAACTAAGATAAACCAGGTGCCGCAAAGCCAAATACGGAATTGATGTCAAGTTTGCGTTAGTGATCGTTAGGGAGGTAAGATTCAATCCGTACAAGCAGTTGGTGGTCAAGGTATCCAGGTAGGGCCAGTTGGCGATCTCCAGCACTTTGAGACGGTGGAGCCGCTTGAAGCTGTAGTCTCTGATGCTGTTGATGTTGAGGTTTCGCAAGCGCAGCGTGACCAAGCTGTGCAGGTGCATGAAGGCCTCTGTCGGGACAGAGGTCAGGTTGCACTTTTCAAGCGTGAGCTGCTCCAGGCTACTGAGGCCGTGAAACGCTCTGTGGGATATGAAGACAAGGTCATTATCCCCAACCTCCAGAGAGCGCAAGTTGTAGAGGTCCTGGAACATGTAGTCCAGCAGAATTACGATCTTATTTTCACTGATGTCCAGCTTTGTTAGGTTACTGAGGCCCGTGAACACTCCAAGCTGGATGAGCTTCAGCTTGTTGCTGCGCAGTCCCAGATTCTGCAGGCCATAGAGGTTGTTAAAGGACCCTGGCTCGATGGTCGAGATGGTGTTTTCATTAAGCTCCAGCTCTTCCAGCTGTGGGAAGGCGGAGAACTCATCTGGGTTGATGGTTTTGATTCGATTCTTGCTGAGGTCCAGGAGTCGTGTCTCAGATGGGATTCCCTCTGGAACAGACATCAGCTTCTTGCGGTGGCACAAGACAGAACGCTCCTGAGCATTGCACTCGCAGCGTGATGGGCAGCCCGTGGCAGAGCCAGACAGCACTGTGCCCAACATTAAGATTAGAATGGGCTGCCAGCATGCCACCAGGAAGCTGTGCCCACTCACTTCCCCTGCTACCATCCTACCGGTTACCTGCACAGATGGAGAAAAAGAGTGCTGAGTTATAAAATATGAAATTCAAGGTATCCAAATCAATAAACAATTATACCACACAGTATTGACTGAACTTCTAATGGGCTATTTTCTTTGGCGAGCAGGATATGGCTCTAAAACATGAGTGAATTGTGTTTTCATTGAATACTATTCATTGAAAGAGCGGAGAGGGTAAAATATTGTTTAACTAAGAATTTGACTAATATAGAAGAAATCATTTTCAATTTCCAAAGTGTCAACTGCGTGTTTTATTACATTATAGGCTCATAAAACTACTGTACTAAGGATTGTTGGATTATTTCAGAACTGTGAAAAGGAAGAGCCAATGGCGTGTACTTGCATAACTGTGCGAATCGGCACTTTTGGATTCTATCTCCTCTGTTTTGACCCCAGCTAGTTCAACTTCAAAGGCTTTTAACACACAGTAGAACTCGTGCTAACTGAGCTAAGGGACTTGACTTGGAATCCATTGCAAAGGTTACATCACCATCATAAGATATTTATGAATCCTCTAAACCTCTGGTGCACCTTACACAGCTGAGCAGTGAGTTAGAGGGCTGTGTCTGTGTCCCAACCAGCCTTTTCACTCTAAAATCCTAAGAGTGTTCACACTTCCATGTCTGGGATCCATATGAAACGATGGCACTGAGGCATTTGTGTGAATTTATCCACAATTTTCAAGGAGAAATCCACTTCACAGGAAGTCAGCAGGTGCATGCATAAAATAACTAGCATATGCCATCTGTGAGAGGGACCAAAAGACGAGGAATTGGTTTAAGACCCATCTGAAACACTCTCGCTCTCTGGTGAATTACTAAAAGACATGCTGACCATTGAAATCTGTACACAGAGATTCTAATGCTTTCTGAATCAGCGGAAAAAAAAACACTATTGTATTTATGCATACTGCCCTTATTGTGAGGTTTAGATTCTTAGCTTTGGTTGAGCCTTCCATGCACTTAGACCATGATACAAGTCTTCAACATTAACAGCAGAACACAACTACAAGATAAAACAGGCTTGTTAAACAATCTTCTGAAATTCATCTTTAAGTGGAAACTGTTCCAAAACTTAGTTAGCCACCTTGCCTACATAGACATCATCCAAATACATTTACATATTAAGCAGACGCTTTTATCCAAAGCAACTTACACATTTCAGGCTACAATGTTTTTTTATCAGTATGTGTGTTCCTTGGGAATTGAACCCACAAACTTTTGTGCTGCTAACGCAATGCTCTACCACTGAGCCACAGGAACACAGGAATAGAAGCTCATAAGAGGCTTATTCTGAATGCTCTACACAGGCAGCAACTTCACAAAATTGAGTGCACTCAATTTTGTTAGCATGTTGCTAAGCTAATGATGCCATACTATCCAGATTATTCCTCAACGCAGAAGTAAGGCTATGGGTGATACTTCTGGTTCATTAGACATTATAGGGAAGAATAAAAATGTGCAGTAAACTGTAAACTGTTTGCACTACAAACCAGTGTGTTCATAATCAAGATAATACATTAAAACAATAAGGTAAGACACACCAATTTGCAATATCAACAGCAAAACCAGCTGTTTTGTACAGCTGAAAAAAGCTGGATGTGGAGGACACCGGAAGCCAGTCCCATAAAAATTACAAATTGCCATGTCCACTCTTATGGGAAAAATAAGGTGGAAAACAAACATAACAAACACAGAACACACAAAATAGTGTAAAACAGTCAATTTTAGATATTTCTTTGGTATCTCTTGACTGATCGACCATTTAGATTTGTTCACAGAGTTCCTTGCAGTGCATTCTGGGATTGCCTTATCTGTCAATGATACTTACTGTGTTGCCTTAGAACAGGAGTCTTCCAACCCTGCTCCTGGAGAGCTACTGTCCTACAGATTTCAGCTCCAACCCCAATCAAGCACAGCTGAACCAGCTAATCAAAGTCTTTAAGGCTTCTTGTTAATTTCAGACAGGTGTGTTGGAGCAGGGTGGGAACTGAAGTCTGCAGGACGGTAGCTCTCCAGGAGCAGGGTTGAGGATCCCTGCCTTAGAATATAGCTAAAAGGCATCTAAGAAAGATTTTAAATAATTCATAACAGTTTCTGCATAGATAGCACATATACTATGCCTTAAAATGCTGTCTAGGTAGGCAGCTCACTTACGTTTTGGAAGAGAGCTTGCATTTCTCAGGTTTTACTTGTTTTAATTTGATTTGCTGTCACACTATTCTCTGCCGACCTGTCGTGTCTCTGATTATGGTTCATAACCACCTACACAGCACTGGAATACTTCTATTGAAAGTGATAATTTCCTGTTCGTGTAACACAACATACCTGTCAAATGGTCATAAAAAATATGAACTTGCATTAGGTAGCGTGACGTCAGTGATGATTGCTTTTGCCCTGAAAGACTGGTAAATATTATGCATTTTGATGCTGATATCAGAGACCCCCCACAAGCAAAGGATTTCTCAGTTCGAAGAACTTGTAGAGCTTTTGAGAGCCTTAAAATGGTTCTTTAGGGAATCGCAAATCTTGAAGCACAATGCCCATTAAACAGAGTCATTGGTGTGCAGAAGAACTCGACCCACTCACACAAACACAAAATACATTGCATATATCTCCAAGATGAGCCGGTTACAGGAAGCTAAAAACAGAAAAGATCTTGTTAGCAAATTCCCAGTGCAAATTAAAAGTAAAATATTCTTTGATTAATTGGCATATCCAATCAACTGTTTCACAAAATAATTCACAACTAAGTGAATAAATAATTATACGGATAAGGAACTTATATGGAACTTGTAATATATATATATATATCTGCATACATTTATGTAGTCAACAAGACTATTTCCAGTTCTAAAGGAATATGTATAGGAAGTGATTCACAAACATTTCAGGAGAGGCCAATTTGGATTTTTGTTTGTAATTTGCTGATTTGTAATGAATAAACTGCAGTGATCTAACTGTGAGCCCCAGTTGTTCATCAGGATCAATAATGAAGCCACTGAAGGGTTGAGTTTGGCTGCAAGCATTCAGCATGTGGCCCAAAGGCCCCGTGTTAAACCCTTAGCGCTGCTGAGGGGAGGCTGGGTTCTGTTCAAAGCAAATTAAGCAGCCTACAGTGTGTGCTGCCAAAACCTGAGAACATATGTAAATGTTCTTCATATGAATCTGACATGAAAGAACTATCACTGCTGTCTGGTCATCAGGCTAGCAACAAGCTGAAACATTATTCAGCTAATGATCGGTCTGTGGAAATCTTATCAAATAGCATTATGTATTATCTCACAGTGAAACAGAAAAGAAATGCCTGATTGCCAAGCCCTCCTACTGAAAATCTCATTGTTGGAGTCTGTGACCTTTAATCCCCTGTAAAATAAAAGAAAGATTGCATGTAAAATAATGACGCAAGTGCATAAAGTAACGCAATAGGGTAGTTTGTACAGTAATGTGGTGAATTAATCTATAAAGTAATGCCGATTCTTTGTGTGTAAAGTAATGCAGCGAATTGTATATAAAGTAATTGAGGGGCAGAATGTAAAATATGCAGTAAGGTGGTGTGTAAACTAAAGCAATGAGATAATGTGTATTGTAATATAGTCAGAGCCGATCCTCCCTATACGCAGAATACGCAAGCTGCGCAGGGCCCTCGAAACACTAGGTGGCCCCCTTGCTCTCAAAGATGTTTTCATTTTAGTTTCGTTTTTTGAAGTTGGCCAGCTGTTGTGAAAACATGAATGATCAATTATTTTAATGCGGTGCTTTCTCACCCTCTCTACATAAAAAGTCAGTCAAATCATGTAACGTGAACGTCGTAAAGTCTCTTGCATGAGACAAAAAAAACCAGAGTGTAAGAGATGTTTCTCGAGCACTTTCCGCGAGGGCGATTCGAGACGGAGTGAAACACGGACAAATGTGTTTCATCCATTCTTTCATCCCAACCCCCCCCCCCCACTCCCCAGTTTTGCGTAGGGCCCCCAGAAGTCTAGGATCGGCACTGAATATAGTGAGGTAGTATGCAAAGCAAAATAAACATGTAAAGTAACAGAAGTAACACATACTGTAAATTAAAAATATTGCAAGTTTGGTAACATGTCTAATAACTTAGTGCATTAGTGTGTAAAATTACACTGTGATAGTGTGTAAAAAAGTAATGAAGCCAACTAGTGTGTAAAAGAGAGAAAGCACGTAAAATAAAGCTGTATGGTAGGGTGTTAAGTAACAACAATCTATCATTGAACATAACAGGTAACATCCTGTAAACTGAAATAATGTAGTTGGATAACTTGTTATATGCTGCATTAGTGTGCATACTGTGTTAAGTAACAGTCTGCGTATAGAAAGCTGCAAAATAGTATGTAAAACAGGTAGGACGTAAAATAATGCAGTGTAAAGTAACACTACAAGTAACAGGTAACAAGTACTGTAAATTAAAGTGAAGTATAGCATGTATTCTTTATGCAGTGATGTAGGGTGTAAAGTAACACTACAAGTAACAGGTAACAAGTACTGTAAATTAAAGTAAAGTACAGCATGTATTCTTTATGCAGTGATGTAGGGTGTAAAGTAACACTACAAGTAACAGGTAACAAGTACTGTAAATTAAAGTAACAGCATGTCTTTATGCAGTGAATGTGTGTAAAGTAACAGGTAACAAGTACTGTAAATTAAAGTGTACAGCAGTACAAAGTAACACGTTAAGGTGTAGTAGCATGTATATGCAACATGTGGGTGTAAAGTTGTAATGTAGTGATGAAAAGTAACACTACATGTAACAGGTAACAAGTACTGTAAAGTAAAGTACAGCATGTATCTAAAGTAACAGGTAACAAGTACTGTAAATTAAAGTAAAGTACAGCATGTATTCTTTATGCAGTGATGTAGGGTGTAAAGTAACACTACATGTAACAGGTAACAAGTACTGTAAATTAAAGTAAAGTACAGCATGTATTCTTTATGCAGTGATGTAGGGTGTAAAGTAACACTACATGTAACAGGTAACAAGTACTGTAAATTAAAGTAAAGCATGTATTCTTTATGCAGTGATGTAGGGTGTAAAGTAACACTACATGTAACAGGTAACAAGTACTGTAAATTAAAATGAAGTAGCATGTAGTTTTATGCAGTGAGGTGGTGTGTAAAGTAACGCTAGAAGAGGTAACAAGCACTGTAAATTAAATTATGCAGTTTGGTAATGCATATAAAAATTTCTGCATTAATATTTAAAGTATGAAAAGTAACACCAACTTTTCACACTGAAAATGTGAAAAGTAACGCATCAAACTATCAATTAAAGTAACAGGTAACAAGTACTGTAAATTGAAATAATGCAGTTTGCTAGCATTTGCTGCATTAGTGTGTACAGTAACACTGTGATAATGTGTAAAGTAACAACAAAGTTGTATGTACACAAGTTGTATGTAGCAGATAAAATAATGCAGGAGGGTAGAGTGTAAAATGCAATGTAAAAAATAATGCAATGCATGTAATGTGTATTGTTATGAAGTGAGGCAGTGTGTAAAGTAACTGTGGTAATATGCAAAGTAACAGCAGAGAAGCATGTAAAGAGAAAGAATACAGAGTGGCAGTGGGTAAAGTAATGTGATGGCAAACAATGTAAAGTACGTTAGAGTGTAAAGTAATGCGGTTAGTTAGCATGTAAGAAACATGGTTAGTTAGTATGTGAAGTAATGCGGGAAGGTGATTTGTAAAGCAATATGGTGAGGCAGTTCCTAATGAACATGACAAGGTTGCATCTTCTCTATTCTGACGTGATCGTATTTCCATCTGTTGCATCATTTACTATTATATATTTATGATACATCTGAAACTATCAACAGTAAGACTATGAATTACTGCAGTCTGGAGCAGGACGTTGTTTCCCAGCGGGAACAATCCCACTTAAAGATGGCAGTTAAATACCTGAGCAGCAGAATCCTCCTCACATCTGTCATTGCTAAAGGAACAGCATGCTAAGAGTCTAATCTAGTTCAGAATCAGCCTGTTCGCTAATCCTGTACACACACACACACACACACACACACACACGCACACACACACACACACACACACACACACACACACACACACACACACACACACACACACGCAAGGCGCACTAACACACATACAGGTGGACTTATTTCACCTCAGATTCATGTAGGTCGGTTCGGCACACAGACACCTCACAGTACAGACAAAGTTAAACACACACTTGGACAAGAATAACACAACTCCGGCTCATCCGTAAATCAATCTGATTAATTGACTTAACGAAGCTCTGCTACTATTTAGACAACTTTGAGTCTTCCAAGTGTCTTAAATCTCTTGAATCCGTTCACCAAAACATGAAGTACAGACTGCATGCCAATTCATTAAATGAAAATTTCTTACAATTATGCATTAATAAGTATTTATGCATTTTTTAATGATTAAAAAAATATCCCTCAAGGGACAAAAATCAGATGAGAGCTCATTAATATCACAATTGAAAGTAGTAAGAATAAACAAATAGCTAAGTAAAATCACACATTTCTCCTCTAGAATTTCAGAAAAGATAAATAACGTCTCAAAATGTGCTCAGATTTGACAAGATACCAAGCCTGCAATTAAAAATCAGAGATCTAAATATGAATTCATGAATTCCTCATTCATTTCCAAATTCCAGAAATGATCTGAGTTGCCATCCATTAATTTCATAGCATTGCATTTCTAATGCATGTGAATAACTATCTCATTAGAGTACATTTTAGTTCCTCCTTATGACTTTTAAAGGTAGTGCAGGCGATTTCAGAGTAGCTAGCAATAGCAAGCTTTGAAAGCATAAGACCCCACCCTCTCTGCAAATCACTCTCCAAAGCCACGTCTCTTGAGGTGTAAAAGAGCAACATCTGCGCAACAAAATGTTCCTCTGGGTTCCTCTTTAAAGTCAACCTTTGAAGGTAAAAACAACCAACAAACCAGTCACATCTCTCTGCTGCAACAGAACGCCTTCCTTTCAATGCAAAACAAGTGTCAGGAATGAGATAGTATCATTCATTTAAAACATTTGTGCACATGACGCAGTGTTCAAGATCGCAACACGTCTAGAACTAAGACACACACACTCGCACTCCATTTCTCACGGTCCGTGGCTGACTCCGCTCATTTATTTGTTGCACTTGCTGCAGAATCAGCAGAGTGTGACTGAGTATTCCCTCATTAGAGACCCTCTACTCGCCTCTCCGCTATTATCGCGCCTGTAAAGTAACTCGGGCTCAGGGAGTGCAAACAGTACACTAGGTTTCTATTCAGAGCTTCAGATCTGCCGCTGACCTTCAATAAAACATCTCCTCCCAGAAAAACTAGCTCCATCATACAGCCCTTACAGCTCCTCAGAGCTCAAACATCTCCGATTTCCACTCTCTCCTCTCTGTCACTCTCTGTTTTTCTCTCTCTGAGGGGAGAGAGACACATTGACCCTGAAGCTGCAGGAAAAGCAGCATCAACACGAGTCCACAATGGCAGCTGGAATCTGGAATAACGAGGTCCAACACACAAGACGTCTCAGCGCTGAGGAATCAATCACACAGGGCAGGTTTTCTCGCTGAGTGTGAGATGAGGGTTTTAAAAGCAGGATGTACACACAAACATGGGCTAGCCTGCAAACCCTAGCCTCAGAGTCTATCATATCCGAAGCAAGCTAGCTTCTAGTGCAGCAACCTAACAGAAATTGAGCCTCGTAAGTAATTGATCGGATACGCTCTTAATGGGCAGAAACTCCATTAACGATCCCTTTCTGGCCGTTAAGTGAACTGACCTGCCTTAAAGGGACACTAATAGCTGATTCCTCTAGAGTTTGACGTTAGCATGTCGCTAAGCTAATGACTTGAAACTCTGATACACAAAACTCAATTTTTTAAAAGTCATTAAAAAAAGAAATAGCACACTTTTCCCTTATATTCTGTATAGGGCTCTATGATTTCTACGTTGTGAAAAACAAAGAATCCAGTCATGAAAACTGAATTTACAGTATAACGTGGAATGTTACTAAAACTAGGGCTGTACACTTAATCAAATAGCAATACACAGATACACACAGCAACTCAAAGTAAAATTTATGACAAAATATATTATTAGAATGTACTTCTCAATAATACAGTTTAATAAAACATTATAAACTTTATTTTGATTACCTGTTTTATTTTTTACTCTAAGACAAAACTGGCTTCCACCCTCACTCAAACGATTTATTTTCTTTCGTGGAACATAAAGCTGCTTTATTTTCCATATAACAAAGCTAGTCCAGAGGCTGTCATGCTCCAAAATGTAAATTATTATAACAATTTAATTTATGTGTGAACTGTTCCTTTTACATTGTCTCAGACATACCTTGCCTTAGCTATGATTTATTCTCAAACTTTTGTGAAATTGTTTCAATTTGTTGGAGAAAATGTATTTTAGATTCATTGAGAGAGAGCCAATAGCTACAGAAACCTCAAATTACAACTGATCAGGTCTATACAGGGATGAAATTGTGTTTTGAACCGTTAATCACGCTCTGCATGCAGGAGGAGGAGGCCTGGAGATGTGATGCAGAAATGCATGCTGGGAAATTGATAGTTTGCATTGCATCTGCCGAACAGAGACATTAAGAGATAAGTGCTGTCAGTCTGATGCATCATGGGCAAATTCACATGCACATGACCAGCAGGTTTCCCTCTGTAAATGGAGCGTACAGAGACCCCTGACTGACTCCACTTGACCCCTGCAGACCCCTCGATCAGCAGTCATGCAGTTTTCACAACAATTTGTTTAACTTTTTTTTTTAACAAAAATAAAAAATACAGTAAAATTGTGAAATATAACCATTTAAAATGGTCTGTTTGGATATATTTAGGAAATGTAATTTATTCCTGTGATTAAAGTTGAATTTTCAGCATCATTGCTCCAGTCTTCAGTGTCACATGATCCTTCAGAAATCATTACAATGATTGTAATGACCAGATATTTTAATTTTTTCCTCATCTTTACACACAAACTGATCTGGTATGACCTCAAAAGACACAAATTGACAAATACTGTTGTATAATACATATAATACGGACTAGGAAACATCCTATAGCATCTGTGTGTGTGGGTTTCTTGGTTCAGTCTATCTCATGACTCATTCACTGTTCCCCAAAGCGTCTCTCTTTTCATTGGAAGGAGCGCATATGTTTTCACAGACAGGTGTTACTTTAATGCAGAACCTGAACGAGGTGATCGCTGGTGTCCTTTTACACTGCTGCTGTTTTTCAGAATATGCTTCAACAGACGTCATTCTTTCTGTATATGTGTTATGTAACTTCAGTACATAACCTGTAAAAGTTGACTGAGTCATTTTCAGTCCCTGCTGTCAGTTTGTTCCCTGCTGGAAAATCCAGGTAGATGTTCTGGAACATGCTAGCTGGTAATTAGCTTGTCCAGTTCATGCTGTTTTTTAACACAGTGGCTTATGTCTAAACAAAGCTAGCATGTTAAGTTGTCAAATTAGCTGGATGTGAACACATTCACTCTGGATAAGGTATTGCAGAATGCACTTGGTAGTTAAAATGCACTATTTGACCCTATATTTGTGTGAGCTATAAATAGTCAAACTATCAGTATTGTTATTGATCGCACTTATCATATTTTCCACCCAAAACTTGCTTTGTGCAACATTTTAATTTTTCTTTATTATGTTTTAATGTTTTTTTAATAACAAGAAGTGTCTAATAAATTGAATTTAAAACTTCAACAATCATAACATTAGCACTGCACTTGAAATGTAAATTCTGTGTTGTCTGTTTTAATCTTTATGACTGTAAATCTCACTATATACAACAGTGCCATAATAGCATATAAATTATATAAAATAACTGAGCTGTCCCTTTCAATATAGTCAAGTAGTTTATTAAATATTAAGGACCATTTTAATGGGTTAGTCATTCGTTTACATGCCATATAAAATAAATAAAATATTAAAAACATTCCTGCACTATCAGTGTGACTGAATAATTAGTTATAAACTGTCTGTACTGTATTATATATAACACAATGATTCTCATTCATACGCCACATTTCTGTGCAAATCATTCCTGAAGTATTTTAAAGAGGAATCATTTTAAATAATATAGAACGGGTTCACAAACAATTTATGCACCAATTTGCTCACAAATTAGGTCTATTGTAAGTTTTTGTATCTTGTATTGTCTATTATATAATGCATAATGTAGTACACGGCAAAGCTGTATCCAAGTCATTTAGCTTTAAAGAACTATTCCATTATATTGTATTCTGTTCTAATGATGGCTGCAGATAAACTCTGACAGGGTCCATATAAAATATAGACACAGATATTGATTTAGTTTGTGCAAGGCTCTTCAACACACACACACACACACACACACACACACACACACACACACACACACACACACACACACACACACACACACACACACACACACACACACACACACACACACACACACACACACACACACACACACACACACACACACACACACACACACACACACACACACACACACACACACACTTTCTTTAATAACTGTGTGTTTCTTGTCAGAGCGACTCATTACAGATTGTCATTTTAAAAAACTGTTTTAAATTCATACCGCACCGCCTGAGTCCCTCTCAGCTCTGATTTAGATGAAATAGTCAGACCTGCATCACTAATGACAGGGATGGACTCAGGCACGTCTGAAACACCAACACAAATGTGCGAAATGACACATTCGGCGCGAGGCGTTTAGATTTGACACTCTTTCAACAGCTCTGGAAAAGCTCCTCTTTTTCACCACCGGTTCAAGCGTTTTAGTCAGAACATGTTAATACCTTGATGCCCATCAACAGTATTGACCGGCATCGACCGACATTCCTGAAACACAGACTATCACAGCTGAAACCAGCCTTAAGTGGCTGCTGGTTTTACATTGTTTCCAGTTGGTCATTTATGGAATATATATGGAATACGAGCCAGTGGTTCACCCTCACTCTTAAAAATAAAGGTTCTTTATTGGCATCAATGATTCAATGAACCATAATACTATAATAGAATGGTTCTGTTATTTGTTAAGAGTGCTGGTAGACTTAGTTAAGCTAGTCAATTTGAGGCTTATTTCTGCCTGGAAGAAAATTATGCCAGAACGCCTTAATGATGGATTTGTTTATTACAAAGATGCAGCTTTTCCCTTCACAAGACATTAATTGAACTGGAGTCATATGGATTACTTGTGGATTATTGTGATGTTTTTATCAGCTGTTTGGACTCTCATTCTAACGGCACCCATTCACTACAGATGATCCATTGGTGAGCAAGTGATGTAATGCTCAATTTTTCCAAATCTGTTCTGATGAAGAAACAAACTCATCTTTTATGGCCTGAGGCTATAAAATGTTTAGGTGAACTATTCCAAATGCTGTTGACTGAACTTTACTCGTACTGAACCCAGCCTTTAAAGGAATGTCATGGTTCAAATAAAAGCTAAAATGACAATTTTTGGACTAAAAATTGATTTTCCCTAAGCAAGTGACAGTACTTTAAAATGAAAGTAAACAGAGCAAATGCTTTGCATAAATGTGAAGCTTGAGTTTTTGTTAAAGCACTTACATGAATTATTCAGTAAGAACCTGTTATGATTTGATCTGTGAAGTTCTCTAAATCTTCTTGGAGGTGGAGGACTATTTTCTAGATGGATGAACTTCTGCCTTCATTTTTTATGAGTTTGAGCCAACTTGCCTTTCTTTGTTATTCTTTTAAGTTGAAATATTGTATATACTGTAACATTTTATAAGCAGTTCTACAACAGTAGTTTCATGGTAATACATAAAAATGTAATGAGAGGTTATTGTGAGTACATAATGGAGACAGAACGTTTGTATTGTAGCGTACATGGATATACAGTTTTAATCTGACAGAAAAACTGCTGATATTTTTCTTTTTTGAGTCAAAGTGCCTTTCCGAATCGTTACAGCTCGAACCCAGAACATTCCTTTAAGCTGGTGTGACCCGAGTTTGTTCCAGCAGGGATGTGATTCATAGAGCCGATCGTCTTCCTGTGAATCCATCAGGGAGTTTGTGTAGTGGAAATCGACCTATGCATGCATCTATAATATGGAAAGACTCTTGATATCAGTCCGTCATCCATCAACAAACTTCCTGTCTGTGCTGTTAGCTGTGTCATCCTCTCTCTATCTATCTGGAAATGGAGCACAACCACACCCCTCCTTTCTCTTTCCTCTTTAACACTGGCTTCCAGAGATCTCTCTCTCTCTCTCTCTCACACACACACACACACACACACACACACACACACACACACACACACACACACACACACACACACACACACACACACACACACACACACACACACACACACACACACACACACACACACACACACACACACACACACACACACACACACACACACACACACACACACACACACACAGCTCAGTTTTCACCAACAGTTTTCTGTCTCTCTCGCTCAGGCTCAAGAATCGCGTTCTGTCTCCAGGCGTTTGCTGAACGCCGCACACTCATCGTCTCCTGAAACACGAATCCTTGGCTGAGATCACATGACTTTTGTAACTCCACCGCCTCTACAGAGCCCTTTTCCTCTCTTCAGAACACAAACTATCAGAACATGTTCTATTTTAGTCACTGTCAATTGATCTGAATGATTCAGAGAGGAGAATCAACAACGTAAATCAATCCTACAGAACCACAAAACACACACTTACACACTTCATAGGCTTCTGCCTAGGTTAACATTACACCGTCCCACAATGCAATAGGCCTGCTTTACATTATACTATATGGTACGCACTATGTCGACCACATTCCTAAGAAACAAATTTACTGCCAAAATGTTTCTCAAAATTATTTGTTAACAATAATGGTGAGGCGAAAATTGCATATTTAATTATTTTAATTGAAACATTATGGAGCACTAAAAATTGTTTTGAAGAAATAGCATGATCCTTTTAAATAATAATAAAATAATACAAAATGTATCCAATCTATTTATTATATAGTAATTAATATATATCATGTCTGAATATTTGGTTTAATTTTCTCAATGACAAAAATTATGAATATGATGAAATATTGACTAAATATTGACTACATTTGATTAAATTATATTTATTAAAAGGCGAAAACTATGACTAAAACAAAAACTGTATAAAAGTTAAGTAAAGACACATTTTACAGTATAATGTTGTTTATGTGTTCTACTGTAAACTATGTATACTACAAATAAATGCTATTATTTGAATAAAATAATCCTTAAAATGTAAAAAAAAATGTTTCTTGAGCAGCAAATACGCATATTAGAATGATTTCTGAAGGATCATGTGACACTGAAGACTGGAGTAATGTTGCTGAAAATTCAGCTTTGATCACAGAAATTAATTGCATTTTATATTATATTTAAATAGAAAACAGTTATTTTGAATGGTAAAAATATTTTCTCTTTTTACTGTATTTTTGATCAAATAAATACAGCCTTGGTGAGCATAAGAGACTTCTTTCAAAAACATGAAATACATCTCAGTGACCCCAAACTTTTAAACAGTATGCTAGGATGTGTCAACAACGTTTTAAGGCGGGGCTTAGCGAAAGTGGCAACAACAAAAAATAGATTACGGCCCCTTTAAGACGGCTCTGACACACCTCCTCATCTAATGTTCTCTTGGAAACATGAATGATCTGAACTGATGCTCCCGTGCGGATCTAGGCTAACTGCTGGTGCTATCGGCATATTTACCTCACACAGTAAATCCAGAAGGACTGCTGATGAATAAACAAATCCAATTAAAGAAAGCGTTAGCCTGGGAATGCTTACCTCAGCCTCTTTAACACACACACCTTAATCGGAGCTTTAAGCAGCATCGCCATTGAGCATCACTGCACGACTCTACTGTCCTGAAGAATTTATAACCACTCTGAACTCAGATCACTAATGCCAATCACCTCGAAGATACACACAAACACACGTAGACATACACACTACACTGTACACTCAAACACGTATATGTACACACACAAACCTGATGGATGTTGCCATCTCATTCAGCAAGCAAAACCAGCTGCTGAGCTTCCATCGATCTACTGGCCTGAGAACTGAGAAGAATACTGATTACACACACACACACACACACACACACACACACACACACACACACACACACACACACACACACACACACACACACACACACACACACACACACACACACACACACACACACACACACACACACACACACTGCAATCTGGTTTCCAACACAAGGACACATACACACAGACACACACACTTGAAAATACATTAACAGGCTATGGCTGTTTGAGAAGTACTCACACTCTCTGCCTCAGATCTGCATGTTAACAGAAGCCCCGCCCACAGCCACACTACAAGCACCGCCCACCTTTACAATTCAAAACTTCCTGCAGTGAGAAAATAAGCACTAGCATATTACAGTACAAGCTCTGCACATACTCAAAATTCATTCGCACAATTCAGAATGTGACAATAGTGGCAGTAAAAATCTTGCATAAACAGACAAAATGATAACCATGAACCTGCAGAACCAATGGCACATCCAAATAGTTCCCTAATCATTTTGGGAAAACATTTGAGTCAAACTGCATCAGGCTACATGCACATCTGGAAATTAAAAGTCTATATTTACCCATTTAATTTATAATATAATTTAATGCCATGTAAAAATAACAATAAAGATTCAAAAATAATAGTAAAGGCTCAAAACAGATCACTAAAACTTGAATTTAATTATTATATTTTGATTATTATTTCGACAATTTATTAATTAAAATTCATTTTCAATTTTAATAAATGTATATCTTTAAAAATTTTGCTTTGCTATTTTGAAAATAGTAATAATAATAATAATAATTTGGATTATTCATTTATTTATTAAAATAAATTGTAATATATAATTTTAAATAAAAATTACAATGTAATTTGTAAGATTTTACGTAGTGTTGTTACTAAAATAATTTTCTCTTTTATCATGTCATCTGAGGCAGGTTTTTTTTATTGCCTATGTTTTCTAAAACTAAAATTCTGGTATTGACTCAATTTTACCGCCCAGTGACAATACAGGCACCGCCCACAGACAGACGAAAAAACCCAAGCACAACACGAGCGCCACCCACAACCCAGGCCCCGCTGCACGACTACCTGACATTTCCAACTTGTTCCCATAGTCTTCCATTGTGATTAACATTTACTCAGCAGGCCTAGAGCATCTTCTCCCTGCAACACTAATGAGCTCTGCTGGCTCGTTACTGCCAATTCATTTCCAGAACGTCCTCCGAGTCATCATAAAAACATGAATCCAGCGTTCATGTATCATACATAAATGCAGTTTCATGTCGCTTTATGGTAACGTCTTGAGCTGCATATAATGTCTTTTTAAAGCGTAATATGATGCTGCGACATTAATCATCTGCTGGAGAATATTACTAATATAACAGCTAAGAGAGGAGTATTGCATTGATAAAAGCACAGGCAAAAATCCTGATTTTGGAAATAATTGAATGTGGATGTACCGTGCCTGACTATTCGCTAAACAGACAGCAATTTAAATTTCAGGAAACTAATGGATAAAATAATAGTTATTCAGTAGGGCTTTTCTCCTGGGTAAAAAGCATTTCATTTAAAGATTAGCGGTAAGCTGCTCTATTTCTCTCTCTCGCTCTGACAATGAGACCGTAAGTGATTTGACTTTAAAGAGCTAGGGGTAAGTGAGCATGTGTGTGCGACACAGGAAGTCATTAGCAATAAGACACACTTGGACAAACTCCTCCCCTTCGCAGGCCCCTCCCTCTCATCTGCATAACCACAGACCATTACGCAGCCATTTAAAAAGTCTTATGCTACACAACAAGCCAGTGAATCCACTTACAGACCAGAGATCCATGATGTTTGGAAAGCTTTAGCATCATTTCCGTACTGAAAGGTTGTGTAAAAACATATTTGGATTTTTTACATTCTACATACGCTTACTTAAAAGGGACAGTTCCCCCCAAAATGACTATTTTGTCATTATTTACTCTAAACAAGCATGATTTTATTTCTTCTGTTAATTAAAAGACAAAGTAGTCCATACAACTTGTGCACTACATTACAATGAATCTTTTCAGTTCATAAGAGAAGTACTGATCTGATTCTTGAATTATTCATTTGAAATTAAAAATATTTTACATTTACCTAAAATTATTTAATATTCAATTATAAAAGTAGTACATATGACTTGTGCTGTTATGAGATTCGTGAATGATACCAGAAATGATTCTTTTAAAAAGTTATTCATTAAATTTCGAGTTTTGTACATACAATTTTTCAGCCAAGTTATTGAGAAAAAATGTCGTTAAATTCGAGAAAAAAAGGACTCGAAGCTAGTCGATCGTATCATACGCTGCTCTTTATTTTGACTTTTTTCTCTAAATTTAACGACTTTTCCCTCAAAATTGTACGACTTTTTTCTCGTAATTTAATGAGTTTAATCTCAACATTTTATCTTGACTTTTCTCGAAATGTAACGACTTTAATCTCGAGATGGTTTAATTTTTTTTTTTTATTACTTGGCCCTAATCCTCTTCCGTACAACTTGTGCACTATATTATTACAATCGTTTTAGTTTGTGAGAAGTAGCACTGGGTCTGATTCATGAATGATGAAACCTAAAATTATTTCATATTTATTAATCCAAACATATTTTTTATTTCTTTAGACTCTAAAGTAGTCTATACGACTTGTGCACTATATTACTGTCTGTTCAGTTTATGAGAAGTAGCACTGATTCGTGAATTATTCATTCTTTTGAACAAATCTTTTCAACGAATCAGCTGATCCCTGTTCACAAAGAATGGTTACACAACAACTGATACATTCACAAAGTTGACTCACTGAATCACTGATCCAATAGCAGCGGCTTACTGTATAGGAGAAGATGGCTAGTGAATAACTATTTATCATAAATTGCAGAATACTCGTGCACATATAGCACACAAATTGTACTGAACATTTTTAGGATAATCTAGGCATTATTCTTTCGAAGCTTGATGGCTTCAGTTCTTTTGTATTCTATGGAAGAAAGTCATATGGGTTAAAAATGACATTGAGGTGAATAAACAATGACCGATTTTACATTTACTGGTGAAGCATTACATGTAAATGACCCTTTACTCCCTGAGGATTGGTGATTGCAGTCAGATACGGGGTACCCTGGGAGTGACCCAGAAAAACCACACACAACCCCCCCCCCCCACACACACACACGGTCACCTTGTTGGCTATACAATTGAAATCACCTCACACTGTGCTGCAAACGCATTCATCAAGAAGCCCTGTCTCACAGCTTGAGTGTAAAGCCAGATATCATCGCTACAATAAAATATCTGAATCAGAGATTCACCCAGGCCCCGTCGAAATGACATCAGTCGGACTTATTTATTTTGTACATCATATTATTTGCACACTGGAGTAATGCAAGTGATTTCTGTTGACACAAAGTGAATTCATTCTCCGCCGGTGCCTTTATTGCACCACGAGTGCCGTCGATCACGCTGATTACGTTTGTAAAACCAGCGATCACAATGAAACGCACATTATTTTTTTCACCAGTGGAGACATTAAATGCACCGGGTCAAACGTTTGCATGACGGCAAGCACATTGTCACGTCAAGCCTGCTTTTACAAATGCCCACGTGGGCGTAACAAATGGCAAACGTGCTCTTCCGAGCCCGGCCGGCGTTCCAAGTTTTATGTGCATGTGAGGTTTATTCATGAGGGCCCTGATTTCATAGCTCACACTGAGGAAGTGATATTTGGACCAATATTTCTGTGGGAAATCTTTTAGCTCCTGTGAGATTTATATGAAGAACTAATCCAACAGCAGCAGACATAACGGATAACCCACACACACACAACCCAATATAGCCCGAGCCAGCTGGGCTGAAATTGCCCAGACTGATTTAATATTCTGTGTGGACAGAGATACCACAGCACCTGGCATCAAATCCTCAATTCCAAATCAGATCAATTCTGAAATCAACTTCACTGAATGGCACAGCACTTATTAAAGACAGCTGCTCATTCTAGAGCCTTTTGAATGATGATTCTACAGCTCTGTCCAACCATTCTAAAGCCCTTCTGCACGGTTCTGTGACTAGACCACAATGAAATAACCACGAGGACCAGCAATTCTTCCATTGATTTGGACAATTTTTGGACCTTTTATGAAGGGAGTAACGTTCTATAATGTTTTTCACCCTTCTGTATCAAATACTGTTTTTACATTCCATGCACTCTTAAAAACAAGGGTTCCAAAAGGAGGTTTTCTGTAGTGAAGAATCCTTTTTTTTGTTTCCCCAAAGAACATTTCAGTGAACAGTTCTTAAAACAGCCATTTTCTTTCTAACTCTCAAGAACATTTTAATGACCTATAGAACCGTTCGTGCGATGGAACGGTTCCATGGGTGTTAAAGGAACTTAATGGAACCATCTATGCTGATATGAAGGCCTTAATGGGACTTATATCAAACTATATCACAAATCAGGCTATTGGGGAAAAATATCATTACAGGGGCATTTCCCCCCCCACTTTCAAAGGCATTTTTTTTTTGCCCTCAGCTTTTTTTTTTCTAGCCATGTCTGATTTCTCCCTGTGTGGTGAAATATTTGTCGTTTCTTCAATAACTACAAGACCAAATCATTAATCCAGAAGAACGCTTCACAGTCAACACCGACTGACCCAAATGCCTGAATAGGATCTTGACAGTAAGAAGTCTGCCAAAGATTTAACAGTAAAATTAGAAAATAAGACAATATATTATGTAAAGTTATAGATAGATAGATGAAACGCATATTGATATATTTATTTATTACTTTCATTTTGAAACGGACACACACACACACACACACACACACACACACACACACACACACACACACACACACACACACACACACACACACACACACACACACACACACACAGCATTTACTCTTAAATAGCTTGTATAATATAGTCGCTCTCTCTCTCTCTCTCTCACACACACACACACACACACACACACACACACACACACACACACACACACACACACACACACACACACACACACACACACACACACACACACACACACACACACACGCCTTAATATCCGAAGCGTTGTGAACTTACAGCATCATTCTGTATCGCTGCAATACATAGGCGGATATGTTCATCTTATAAAACGCGACGATCCGTCCACAAACACCGCTGAAAGTGCTTATATCCGTGTCTGATAAACCCTTCATACGATCACAGACGATCCCTCATAAGAACATAGGCTACATATAAACTCTCTTCATATGATCACAGACACCATCATCATCTTCATCTTCATCGGCTCTCGGCTGATCGACGAGCTCAAGGAGTTGCACGGATATTCTGCAATCCTCCGTCTGTCCTATTAAAATCACAGCAGTGCTTGGGCTCTTCTCCCGTCTGCAGTCTGGACTCACCCAGCGCGAAATGAGAGCACCTCACACACACGCGCACATGAGAGCGCGCGCACACACATAAAAACGCGCGCGCGTCTCCGAGTCGCATTCAGTCGGTCTCAGAAATGTCTGAACAAGTAAACTGCACCGAAACGTGCGTATAAAGAGATATTCTCCCGCAAATACCGAGAGAAATAGGCTTTGTCTCTTCCTCGCGACAGCTTACCGCAAGAACCATATTTCCCGCCGAAATATCAGTAAGTCTACTGCTCTATAATCAATCGATATTGAATGCATTAGGAACCTCTCTGACGGTTATTTTTAAGACACCAAGTTACTTCAGTTTAATTTTAGTAGCAGGGTATTTGGGGGTAATTTTATATGTTCCCATGGTACATGTTTTAAGGGGAACTAAATTTGTGATCAAACTGAGATATCTACATTATTATGTTTATTCTCACAGAAAACACCATGGTGGTAATACCATAGTAGCCTACACTTTGAAACAGGCTGGCATACTCCAAACTTGTACATTTTTTCAAAGCACCTTGAGAATATTACAAGCATAAGCAATTGAATAAATGTGGTAATCAAACAGTAGGCTACCATTAAACAATACAATATTCACAGCCGCCATATTTATGACCAAAAAGCAATAGCGGTGAATTCAAAAACTCATGAGAAGCAATAAAAAAAAATATTGATCACTGGTGTTGATCCACACAAGATTCAGGAATAATTTATAGGCCTACTACAGTTGTGTAGTCAGCACAGACATTGCCAAATCTGACATATTCCAACGTTTACATATACTTGATCCATAATTGATCTCTTCACAGCGTGAGGGAAAATTGACTGAATAATGAAAATTTGGTCATCATTTCAAGGCTAAATTATCAAAATAATGAAAGCGTTGTCAAGTGACATCAATCTTCTAAAGAAATTAGTGACTTCATATTTCCACAATATCAAAGTACTACGTATTACCTTCTAACATCCTAATGGTACAACATACAGCATTTGTTTCTAAGGAAAACATCCAGAAGAATCATTTTCTTGCTGTTGTTGACTGCAGTACTGCACACGACGTCCTGGGGGCGCTGTTGCTCTCACTCAGATTGCTGTTGCCTGAAAGAAATCACTTTCCAGGCACCTTAAGCATCTGCCTGAAGAAGCTGTTTGAACACAATAGCTGTGAACAGCATAAACAAACGGCCTACCATGACATAACAGCTGTCTGTTTAAATTCATAGGGGTCAGTGCACATCACACGCACCCATAACTGCATTCAGTAAATGGGCGGCCCAGGATTTTCAGCTCCTTTCCGCGTGATAAATCAGATTAAAGCTGCGTTCGGGAGATTTTCCAGACAGACGTACGCCTCGATCGATGGTCTTATTCCGACTGGGCTGCATTAACAGATGAGTTATGAGAGATTTCCGCAGACGCCACGGCTATGCAGAGACTAAACCTATCAGGATCGGAGCCACTTAACACCGGAGTGTGTATATGTGTGTGTCACAGCTAACAAGCCTCAAGTTCTCAAACTGAACTTCCTGTCACAAGATGGTGGCATCTAAGATGGTGACATCTGTATCATTTGAGAGGTTGAGAGATGTGTGTGTGAATATACCAGCAATATTTCATAGTGCCAATATCCATCCAAGTGGATGCTGCACATTGGTGGTGGATGAGGAGATAGCCCCTTACTATGTAAAGCGCTTTGAGTGTCTTGTAAAGCGCTATATAAATGTAACTAATTATTATTATTAATATATTTTTTTAGTGTGTGTGTGTGTGTGTACACTTCTTTGATGATATATATATACATATATATATATAAGAAGTGTGAGGTAAAATTATATATATAATATTTTATATGATTTTTGATAGTTTCAGTTTTAGTTAATGCATGTATATGTATCTATCTCTCTGTGTGTGTGTTAACTAAAACAAACTATTAAAAATCATGCTCATCAATTGAAATAAAGCTGAAATATTTTTTTTATTAGATGACAAACTTAAATAACATGGCTACTAGTACTAAAATGACTAAAACTAACAAATTAAAGCAAAATTTCAAAAACAAACACAAATTAAAATATAAAAGTTAATTTAAAATATTACTTAATACTGTAATAGTATATTCAAAGTTACTAAATTAATATTGCTGAAAATATAGGCTACATATATATGAAAAAAACACAAATTATTATACAATACATATTTTTTTCTGTTTATTAGTGACAAATGTCATACTTTACCCACAAAACCTGTTAAATTGCATTAAGCCTTTTCCACATCATTTATAAATCAGCCCAAAATGTCATTAACAATGTCTGATGTCATTTGAAGCCTGATGTCATTTGAAGCAAGCCAATCATGACGTTTGTTTCTAATATATTCATTTTAGTGGCTTAAATGTTTAAAACAATCCTAATCCTAGATAAACTTCTGATGGCAAATGTACACGGATGTAAAAGTACGTAGAAGATTAACGAGATGCGAAAGATGCTTTCTCTAGTACACGGTTTCTGTCTTCGAAAAGCCTCACATCACTCAGAGAGGGTTAAACTATCATTCTTAAAAAGTCAACTCAAACCATGTAAAGCTGTTTTGTTTACTCGCCGAAGCCAATTTCTACTCTCATTTGGTGCTGGATGTCTGCATTGGTTTTTCTGGCTGATTCTTTGTGACTAGGGGAAATTAGACCGACAGGAATAGAGCCGTCAGCGAGGAGAAAACAAACATCTTCCAAACCACATGATTTATTTCACAGTTAATGTTGGAACAGCATGACAAATCTGAGTAGTTTGTAAGGCACAGGACGTCGTGATGAGGGCAGACGCATATTAGGCCTAATCTGACGTCTGAGCGACACTTGATATGATCTACAAGTCCAGTGTGACACAAACTCCGTCTGCACACACAACGGCTTTCAGTTCAGAATAATCCTGCTCTTTTGCTCTCTCTCCATCTCCGTCTCGCCTCTTTCCAGGGCTAGAAAGGTCAAAGTGACACGCACAATCCAACACAATACTCTCTAGTGGAGAAACTAATGGCTTCTACTGACAAAAACGACATATTTTTGATTATTGCCCATATTGTGTCTTATTCTGGCCTGTCTCGTATAGCCAGACTTTGACTAGCAGCATAAACTATTTTGGCCAAGAATCACCCATCTGACCGACCATCTGACCAACATGTCAAGAAATCAACAGTTTGTTGTACGTGCAGATATTCTAAATAGTTGATTAATAGGCAGTCGAGGAAATAAAATATAATGTTTAAATAATAAAATGATAATTAAAACAAATGGCACAACAGTCTCCGTATGCTGGCAATGTTGAAATAATAAATAAAAAAAAATAAAAAAAAAACATATATAGACCTAATGACAGCAGCGTCAGTATGCTGTAGTGCATCAATGAAAAATATTTAAAACACATAATACAAATTAATTAACACAGCATTGTCAGTACAGATAAAGTATATGAACAATTCATATAATAATATTTATATAAAAAGCGTTCAGCATTTCTGTATTGACAAATAATACGTAATACAGTAAAAAAGGCTTTGAAACCATTTTCACTTGCTAATAAATTTTACATGCTAGTAAATTTCACAAATAATTACAAAGAAATTTTAAATAGCACTTTTTAAACCATGAAACTTCTAAGTAGAACATTTTTTTCTTGCAAAACATACTTAAACTGTTATTTTATTTACAACTTCAAATTTTTTATTTATATTTTTTATACTGTAGACATTTAGAAAACAAAGCACAATGTACAGTTATTATTGTGGATAATTTTGGTTCCTAGCAAGCATCTCCAATTAAATTTTGGTTGCACTCTTAAAAATAAAGGTGCTTAAAATGTTCTTCACAGCGATGCCATAGAAGAACCATTTTTCGGTTCCACAAAGAACCATTCAGTCAAAGGTTCTTTAAAGAACCATCTCTTTCTTACCTTTTTATAATCTGAAGAACCTTCTTTCACCACAAAGACAGCTTTTGTGAAACAGAAAGCTTCTTCAGATGTTAAAGGTTCTTTATGGAATCATTTAGACAGGAAAGGTTCTATGGCATCGTGAAGCACCTTTATTTTTAAGAGTGTATCTTTAATGATTTAATGCAGCAAACCTAACAAATTTTGAAAACACATATGGGTCTTTCTTAATAGTTTTCATTTTATCAACCTTGCACTGCCAAAATGACATGACTTTGTTTCCAGATGGACTAGTACAAAAACCTGCACACACTGACTCCGAGAGGTTTCGGGAAGCTGCCAATCAGATTTGAGCTTGTCAGATCAAAGCAGCGAGGGAAGCGTGTGGAGAGAAATGGCTCGGCTCACTTTAGCTGGGCTCACACACAATACACTATGTTGAGATATTTCTCTTTGTATTACTGATGGCATTTCCCAGCCGCAGGCTGCAGTGCAGAGACAGCAATAGCTACTTTAAAAGATGGTTCCAGCACAGCACTCATCTCATCTGGAACCAACAAAATCTCATTCTCTTGTTCTGTATTCTCTTGCTATGCTGGTAACAATCATATCTACCCACACTGACTCAGATCACACGCACACACAGCGAGTCAAGGGCTGTCAGGATTACCAGCATCTAATTTTACGATCACCGGTTCATACTTGGAAAAAAGTGAAGATATACTGGAAAAAATAGTTTGAATTTTCTTTTAAGGTAAAAGCACATTTCAGAATGGTATTATTAGTAAAAAAAATTTTTTTTCATTTATAAGGAGTGATACAATAAATCCAACCACATCTAAAAATGTTTATCCACATCAATGTTCATATAAACAAGAATGTGCTTTAGTGTAAATTAAACAGCATAATTTAATACAAAATAGCACTGGCAACACTAAACCCAAATATAACCCTTGAAAACTACCAACAGCTATTTATAACCTTACAAGTACCCATTCCTTCCCAGAACCTACTTAATTATGTATGCAGTTGAAAGAACCAATAGCCATACCCAAACACAGATGCCACTCCTCCAAAACACAATGCACAGACATGTCCAGATCAGCTGACATATTAACTTCAATTCATTTACTGCAGCTAATTAAAAACACAGACAATATATTATTTTGTAAAATGAATAGGAAAGAGGGCAAATGTTAAACATGTTTTATAAATGTAGTCACTGAATGGAAAAAAACCCTGAACCAGTTTTCCTCTGTCTCTATGGGCACCGGTCAGGCTATAGAACATAATATATAGAGTTTTGTGTCCAGAGAATCCAGTTCAAATCCTGCCTCCAGACCTTTCAATGATTTAAACTATCCACATAAAATATATTACACACTCTTCTACATTAGATCTCAAAACCAGAGATTTCTCAGTCTTACAACACATGCTGTCAAACTCTAAGCCTCAACAGTACAGTGAATTCTTTCGGTAAATCCGACAGAAGAACACAAGCCTTGTAACCTTTGACTGAGAGCCATGAGGTCATTGTTAGGGTTTACATAATCAGTACTCACTGCCTGCCCATGTACATGCATAATATTCAGATTCTCTCTCAGAAGAGATTTTACACTTCATGAAACACATTTTCACCCAAACATCAAAGCCAGCAATTCTTTGAGGAATAAGCCCTGCATTCAGACCTTACATTAATGAAACCCTACAGCAAAAAAAAAAAAAATAACTGTCATAAATTAATAAACCCTGCTGCACTGATATTTTACAGTATTAAAAGTATAAAGCAATGATATCTTACCTTACTGAACCCCTACAGTGCTGATGTCTTACATTTAGACTGTAAAGTACTGAAATATTACAGTAATTAAAAAATCAGTACTGAAATCATACAAAACTAAAACTGTACAGTACTGACATTTTATCTTTTGACTATAAAGTACTGAAATATTACAGTTATTAAAACACGACAGTACTTAAATCATTTAATATTTAATTCTGCTGCACTGATATTTTACAGTATTAAGAGTGTAAAGTACTGAAATCTTACTTCATAGACAGCTACAGGAATCTTACAGTAAGACATATTATAGTAATAAAAAGTACTGAAATCATACAATACTAAAACAGCATAGTACTGTCATTTTCCAGCATTAAGAGTGTAAAATACTCAAATATTACAATATTAAAAACTATAGCACTAAAATCATACAGCAACAAAAATCTGACACAGAATTTTACAGAATTAAACTGTATAATACTGACATTTTATATTGTTAAAACTCTGCACTAATGATATTTTACAGTATTGAGATGGTAAAGTACTGAAATATCACAATATTAAAACACTACAGTACTGAAATCATATGAATGAATGAATGAATGAATGATGCATTTATATAGCACTTTATTGTGTATTGCTGTACATCCAAAGCGCTTCACAATCATGTAGGGTGTGTGGGGGGGGTCTCTCCTCAACCACCACCAGTGTGCAGCATCCACGTGGATGATGCGATGGCTGCCACAGGACAACGGCGCCAGTGCGCTCACCACACACCAGCTACAGGTGGAGAGGAGAGAGAGTCATTGAGCCAATCAAGTGATGGGGATTATTAGGAGGCCATGATTGACAAGGGCCAGTGATGTGAATTTGGCCAGGACACCGGGGTTACACCCCTACTCTTTACGAGAAGTGCCATGGGATTTTTAATGACTACAGAAAGTCAGGACCTCGGTTTAACGTCTCATCCGAAAGACGGTGCTTTTTGACAGTATAGTGTCCCCGTCACTATACTGGGGCGTTAGGAACCACACAGACCACAGGGTGAGCACCCCCTGCTGGCCTCACTAACACCTCTTCCAGCAGCAGCCTAGTTTTTCCCAGGAGGTCTCCCATCCAGGTACTGACCAGGCTCAACCCTGCTTAGCTTCAGTGGGCAACCGGTCTTGGGCTGCAGGGTGATATGGCTGCCGGCAATATTAAACATCAAACTCTATAATGCTGAAAATGTACAGACCTAAACATTAAGGTACTGAAATTTTACAGTGCTAAACATCTACTCTACTGACATATACAGTATTGAGACTGTAAAGTACTGAAATGTCACAGCATTAAAACACTACAGTACTGAAATCACACAACACCAAAATTCTAATACTGAAATTGTACAGACCTAAACTTTAAGGTACTGAAATTGTACAGTGCTAAAAATCTACACTACTGACATTTTATAGTATTAAGATGGTAAAGTACTGAAATATCACAATATTAAAACACTACAGTACTGAAATCATACAACACCAAAACTCTAATACTGAAATTTTACAGGCCTAAACTTTAAGGTACTGACATTTTACAGTATTGAGACTGAAATATTATAGTAATGAAATGCTACTTTCTCTAAAATTTTACAAAATTGCATAAACTACAGAAATGCATTCCTACAATACTGAAATCTAAAGCAATAAAACCTTACAAAACTGAAAGCTTAGGGTACTGAAATGTTACAGTAAATCCTTTAGTACTGAAATCTTACAGCACTGCATCACTAATATGAAATCCTCTTCGGTTTCAGTGTTGGGATGAGAATTGATCATGCAGCATCTGTGTGGAAAACCAATAGTCTATTTTTATCCTGCATCTCAATTGTGACTTCAGTAAACAGAATTTCCCAGAAGAATGCTCAAAGTGAGATCAATTAAAACACTTAGCTTATGAACAAGGCAAATTAAGAAAATTTATGGCAGCAGAATTTGGATGGACAGCAGAATTTGGATGCAGATCAGCTTGGACCCTGGCTGAAAGTTTGGCGTCTGTTTGTGCCAGTATGGCTCACCACCATCAAACCACTCTAATAGAATAAACCAGCACAGGCTATTTTACAGATCAATGATGTTACATTATTGCAAAGTGTAAGTATGCATGCATATGTGCATCCTCCTGAACCTCCTAAGTGGGTTCATAAATATCTTACGCTGGTTCAATGATCCTGCTGTAAATGTGAGGATAGATGGATTTTTTCCCTCAAAATCTCTTCTCATATCTCTCAGACAGATACATAATGCCGTGTACACAAATCAGATGCAGAATGTAGCTGAAAACATCAGCTGTTTCTCAGGAACGGATCAGCACCATCGAGCAGAGCTCTCAAATTACCAAACAGATCTGTTTTAGCACCTTGAATTTTAACTGTATACATTTATTGGCATAGTTATTGATGCATGGACAGACCTTTTCAGCATTGAGCGCCTCATCTCACCCTCATACACATGCTGCTCTGCATGTTTAGTGGACTAATGATGCCTGCAATTAACTGTAATTTTCTCCTTGAAGATCAGGCAGGTAGCGTTCCTATTAAGAGACCAGAACCATCACAAGCCGGCTTTGATGTAATGGTCAGGTATTTAAATTTATAAGGATGGGCATTCATCATCTGAAGAAGCGGGCCAAAACTTGCGCACCCAGTGTCAGCGGCTCTACTGATTATTAATGGTAGCCATCTAGTATTGTTGCACCACATACAATGTAATGCATATGCAATGCATCCAAAATTGCTTCTCTACATGCACTACTTGACATTCGCTATAGGGAATAGTAAATGAGTGCTTGTTTGTTGCTGTCTTTTAGATCAGGGGGAATTTGCAAATAATAATGAAGTAATGATTTTTTCTTACATTCAGTACTTACAATGTACCACTTGATAAAACAATACTGTAATATTTTAAAGATTATACTACTGAAAACTGTTTTTTTGTTGTGTAGAAAAAAAATCAGCATATCATTTGATGGAAAAATATATTAGTTTAAATATTAAAGTCCTATTTAAAAACATACTGTCAATTGTCAATTAAAAACAAATACAATTTAAAAAGTAAATAATATTTTCAATAATTTGCTTTAGTATAAAGGCAATGTAAAAGCCAAACATATTTTAGAATGTAGTTTTTCTGTATAATAAATCACACTAAGTATTTTCCTAGTATAAATGTTGGAAACAAACAAACAAACAAACAAACAAACAAACAAACAAACAAACAAACAAACATTAAGTGTATTGGAAGGTCCCTTCGAAGAGATCATCTTATTTTTGGATCCTTGTCCTCAACAAGTTTGAAAAATATCACTGCCCACTGCTTTTATATTTATATTTTAGACCTTTAATAAAACACATATTAGGCTACTTCATATTAGTCCTTAAGACAGGGATCACATTAAAGTCCAAAGCAAATCTTTGAAAATGATAATTGATTTGTGGACTGGATTTAAGGATAAATTACTAACACTTCAGGGGCTGTATGAGATTATCTCATAGTTTGAGACCCTTGCCATTGGGAAAACTAAACTGGTAAACACTGGTGTGGAAATAACTAGAAAATCTTTACCAACAGGGTGTTTTACACAGGGACAAGGAACCAGCTACAGGTTAGGAGGTAAAAAACAAAGCTCTCAAAAAAGTGTTTTGAAGGGATCATGGGGTTATTCGATTGATTTCCTTTAGGTGGATCCTCACATATCATCCCAATAGACAAACTCAGTCTAAAGACAATTTAATTAAGAGGCAGATGGCGGCAGGGGAGATAATCCTGCAGAGTTTGATGTAATTCAGAGATGATTAAAAACCCATCGCTGCACTCCCCATCACTTTGACCACACCGAGGGTGCGAATCACAGATTCACCCACAGGCCCCTCCTGCGGCTGCACTAATCAGCTGGACTCATCTGGAATTACCACTTGAATTTTCCATAAGAAAGATTGAAAGTTCCCCTGTGACCCGAGGAGATAACTGGGAATTCGGTTCCTACATGATAGAGCCATTGTGGGCAAATCACGCATCTGCTTGAATAATGGTGTGTCTTTGCTTTGGCTTCATTTGCACTCAGCCATAATGTCCATATGATTAGCAACATCTCACGTATGGGTCTATTTTCAGGCAGGATATTTATAAACCTGGATATTTAAAGCCGTCACAGGATGGTTTGGATCCATCCCAGATTTATAATGATAATTTCTGGAAGTCTAGAACCTACAAACTACAAACTGTTTGTCATTATATAATTCTTGAATTACTGACAGCGGTGATTTGTAACCTAATTCAATTCAGAACGAATTTTAGCATTTAAGTGCTTCATGATGAAAACCAACAAGAGTGTTTTGCATTTTACATCAACAAAAATGATGCATATTTTGGCACATTAAATCAGCAAGTGAGTTTGAATGTGGCACATCAGGGAAGACAAATCACATTATTAATTCATATCTCAATTGTTTCACCTCTTAATCAGTAAGTTTAAATGGAGAGCAAATAAAGCTACTCATAAGATTTATTTTTTTTTCTCAGAAAAATGCCCTATTATGTTTGAGAAGAGATCTCAACAATATCTCAGGCAGCTCAGATTTGCCAAAACTCAGAGATCTCTCTTCAATTACCAAATTTTGTACTATCCACATTCATTTCTATGGATGCCTATGAAATAATTTTTTTTATTTGTGACCAACGATTTACTAAATCGAAGATATTAATTCTTAATTTGTGACCACAATTTACTAAAACGAGGGAACAAATCTAAATTAGTGACCACAATCTACTGAAACGATGGAACAAACTCGAAATTCATGGCCAGTATTTAACTAATATGAGGGAACCACCATTGAATTCGTGGCTACAGTTTACTGAAATGAAGGAACACATCTTTAGTTCATGGCGACGACTGGAACAAATTCTTCATTTGTGGCTATCGAGGTTATGAGTATTTCTAAGGAATGAGTAGAAACAGTTGGCACTTCAATAAAACAAATGATAACTCCAAGTTTCCCAAGCTCCAAAAGAGCATTTTCATTTTGTTTTTGCGCAAACATGGTTGTGGAGAGCATTCTCTGAGAGGTCTGGTCACTGGTTTCCCATTCCAGCTCACATTACCACCCTCCAGATTCACGCATGTGTGGCATAATCTCCAAACTCTTTCCGTTCCCATCACCACCGGCTACAAATCTCCTTCCCAGCAGCCCCCTCACCACCCGAGAAATGTCTTCACACTGCCGCCTCTCAGAGGGAAAAGACTGACCTTGACGACAAGTCCCCCTCTTAAACGCAGATTACACCAAATCTTTCTCCAGCACACACATGCTTCCAGAAATCCATTTTTACACCTCTGATGGTTTATATCTCAGCGGCAGCTATTCAACAACACAGGACACTCAGATTACAGTCAAATTTACTGTGAGGCAGCATAAACACGTCTTTATCTCATTAAGCATGCATGGATTCATGAACATGAATATTCAAATGTTCAAATGAATATTCACAAAGTACCGCTCAGTTTCTAAACCTTTACTCTTTTCTTCTTTCTTCAGTCGCACACACACTAATCACATGCATAAACACAGGCGAGCGGGGTGTCTCTTGCTTGAGTTTTCTAACAATTACAATCAGCTCTTTCAGCAGAGATCTGCAGCGGTTCCCAGCATGCATCAGCACCTTGTGTTTGCAACGCTGTATGTGTTAGGTCTCGAAATGTCGCTGATCATTAGCACTGTTCTGATCTCATTTTGCTCTGATTGTAGGTGAGCACCGAAGTTCAGCTGTCTGAAAAAGCAAATATTTTAATAAATCACTGAAGAGCCACTGCACAGAAACCATCTGCCTGTGTATTAATATTACCAGTCGATCCTGACAAGGCTATACACACATTATTGACAGTAACATTAGCCCTAGTCTCACATGAAATCTGGTCCGCTTATTTGCCCCAAGAACCACCCACTTGACCAATCACAGAATGTTTTTACAGTATATACAATGTCTATAGATTGGTAAAAATTAATCTGGAAATAACTCTGAGAAAATGGGATATACAGATGTCAATTCCAGAAACCTCAAAAATGGTTGTTTAGTTGGATGGATGTGACTTTAGATATAGAATAGATGGTTGTTTGGATGGATGGATGGTTAAAAAGGACATCCAATCTGTTTTTGCATCAACAATTTTAATAATTTGGTAACACTTTATTTTGATGGTCCCTTTTGAACATTCTGTTGACAATAAGTGACATTGCACCTACATGTCAACTCACTACTCATTAGAATATTAGTAGACTGTCTGCTTGTTTTCTGCTAACTCTTTATTGTGATGGTCTCCCAACAGACATTCTACTGACTATAGGGAACTTTGCAAGTAAATGTCAACTTATTCTAACCCTAACCCTACCAGTCTACTTAATACTCTAGTGAGAGTTAGTCTATATTTAGGTGCAACATTACTTAAAGACAACTGAATGTGCTGAAGGGATCATCAAAATAAAGTGAAACCAATAATTTCACTGTATTCATGCTGTAAAAAGTATGCACTGTTTTATTTTAGTCCAATGTTTGACTATGAAACACATATGTTTTGCTCAGTATAATTTCTTCCATAAATCGGTCAATATTTAAATATAAATCAAGAGGTAATATTTTTTACACCTCAGTCGACATGTTTTTTTTTACAGTACTGCACCATAAAATGATTACTAAAACATAATACATTTTTCAAATATTTTTTTCAAGTAGCAGTCACATATATGATTTTATTTTACTCCAATATGCTTTCTATTATTTTTGTTGTATTTCTTTAGTCTGAAAGAACTCTCAGCTGAGAGTGTTTAGCGTAAATTTAACTGGATGTTTTTATGGTGTGTGATCTGACAGAAAGAGTCAAGAGAAAATGGAGCTCCTTAAAACATCCACAAGACTCTGAGCACCAAAAACCATCTTTCAAAAGAGAGAGAGAGAGAACGGACCAGCCATCTCATTTCACTCTCAGACAGAAATTGAGCTCCTATCTTTTCCCCTGTTTTTTTTTGAGGAAGAGATTCATAAATGCAGAATCTAGCGTGTAGTTTGTCTTCAGTCATGCGAAATGCCGTCCGTCAGCTTTACTGCAGCCTGGTTTCCTCTCCGCACAGTCACGATAAATGATGGAGAACAGAAGCAAGACGAGGAAAAAGAGAGAGAGAGAGAGAGGCAGGGCTGTAATGTTTCCACACAGATATGGCTTTCAAATACTGGCTTATGGGTTGGAATTCATACGCTATCATTCAAAATGACAAACCAAAATAATACAAGGTTCATTAATTCTTCTGTTCTGGATGGATCCTTTTTACCTCATGGTTTCTACCAGCTACGGAGGCGCAAAAAAGCCCTACTATTTTACAACCAATTACATGGAAATAGCCATTACAGCATTTTGGACCTAAAAGACTCAGAGTCCATCAAATAAAACTCAAACAGTATTGCATAGCCATATTTTTGACTATCAGCATAAATACTAGTCCACAAAGCATCTCAATCTAGTTCCAAAGTCACTTGTGTTGTTTTCTGTCATATGTGCACACATTTCCATAAGTAATCGCAAAATATGAACTGCAATTACAAGGCTAATCTCCTCCGTGTCTACACTGTCGTCATCACATAGCTAATCAGGATAGTACACAATTTAGGGTGTTTTGTCGCAATCTTAAAAGGGTCATATGATGCTATTTTAAAAATAATTATTTGGTGTATTTGGTGTAACAGAATAACATCTTAAAACATATGATGCTATTTTAAAAATAATTACCTTATTTGGTGTAAGGTCCTCTCTGTCCCTCCTTTCTCAGAATATTTGACATGCTTTAAGGTACAACAAGCGCAGTCTGCTCTGATTGGCCAACTGACCCAGTGCATTGTGATTGGCCGAACACCACAAGCACGTGCCGGAAATCACGCCTGAAACTGAAACCACACCTTCTTTTTTTGCGTGAAAATTTGGCGGCATTACGCAAATATTTCCACATTTGCATGGGGGGGGGGGGCGTGTTTGAATGAGCCGTTTTAGGGGGCATGGACAAGTCTTAACTTTGATAAAAAATATCTCTTTGGTTTTGAGACTTTAGTCTTTGCAACTTTAGGGATCTAATCTATGCACAATCAGCTTGTAACACTCCAAAGAGAAAGGGAAACTTGAAATCGCATCATTTGACCCCTTTAAAACATTAATGTACAAAAAAATGGAGTCTTCTATAATGTCTTTGTTTTGTTTTCTATAATGTCTACTCTTTGTTTTCTCAAAAAGAGAATTAACATATAAAGCGATTAGCATTACATGTGTCATAGCATCTACAAAATAATTTGGGTTTGGTCGCAATCTTAAATGTACCACTTTGTGATGTACACTTTCTGAACTGGAAGGTACGCAAATTTACTACAAAATATACATTTTCCACAATTAATCGCAAAATCTGAATGTGATTACAAGGTCATTCTTCTCCTTGACTGCAGGTACATTGAAGAAACGGAAAATGTGTTGTAGCATCTAAACATACTTACTTAAATACTTAAAAGATTAATGTACGGGTAAATGTAGAATAATGCTTGTGTTGTTTTGCCCTGATAGCACACATACATCACAGAGACATGTATTTGACATCTGCATTTACATCTGCAAGACGTATTTTTTAAGTGTTTGCTCATCTGTCAAATAGACGTTTATTAGATGTCTATAAGATGTTTATGATTTAGAATGTATGCAAGTGAAAATCATTCTCTCACAAACTCACGATACAAGTTAATTCTTGACAATCTATGAAACTACACGGAGACATTCTTTTGCATTCTTTTTTTATCGCAATTGGCTAGTAGGATAGTACACACATTAAATGTAGTTAAATCCAGTTTAAAATGTGCTTTGGAATCTATTCTACATTCTGGGATGTTTCATTTCATACTTCAAAAATTAATGGATGAGAAATTTGAATTGTATAACATACGTATGTTTAGTTTTAGACTAGAAAAGAAACATGTAAAGCGGTTAGCAGTTGACCGAAATAGTGTTTTCAATGGCTGACAATATCAGGTTGGCCGATATAATGTCGATACATGTATACCACAATTTAATGATAGACTCTCTGAACTGAACAGAACACACAAATTCACAACAAAATTGACTTCTTATCCATCAACAAAGCTGTCTGTAGAATTCAAAACTGAAAAAGTGCAAACAATCCCACAATCTTCTCAGACGTTTCCTCAGAAATGGTCATTTCAGCCACCCAGTACTTTGTAAACAGGACAAACCACTAAAACCATGAACCGTGAATTACATGCAGCCAGCCAATCAGATTACAGCTCGGCAGGCGGTGCGAGAACGACCCGTGGGCGTGTCATCCGAAGCTGATACGTGTCAGTGGGCGTGTTTGTTCTGCTCCGGCTGGGTTTGTGGGTGCGGACACATTTGGATGTCTCATGGTGGCCCTGAACGCTTCAGATGAACCCCTGTAAACTCCTACGGAAGCTGCTGTCTGTCAGACATGCTGACATCACTCACCTCTCTCACAGACTGTCAACGCGACACCTCTTTTATTCCGAAATCAACTCTATTTCTTTTCTGGCACATTGGCTTTAGTATGATTTAAAGTGTAGCTGCAGGAGACGGCAGTATACTGAGGAAAAACACCGTGCCAGCACTTACATAACATCACAGAAACACAAATCACTCGCTCTGTAGGAGAGGCTGAGTTGTACTCACGGGCAGTAAATGCTTCTCTGCTCTTTAGGATGGAGGCTGCTGGTTCACAGGGAATCGTGCAGGAGACGGAGACACGTTCTCTCCCGCGTCCACATTCCCCTGTCTTAATGTCTCCTCAGTGGAAAATCTCAGAACAGATGAAACTGCAATGAGAAAAACAAAGTAGAAGAGAATATTTCAGGACTAATACTATAGCATGTCGTCATTTGGGTGCATTTCATTGGATTTAATTATCTTAGAATATATATTTAATTTAATAGCCACGTTTGCTAATAAACATCTCTATTGGTACTATTACTCAAACTGAGGGTTAAGGACTTGAAGAAACGCCAATAGTAACTAATGAAATTTGAAACATATCTCACCCTGCATGCTACAGAAATGAATGATATCTCAAAATAAAGGTGTACTTTCCTAAGTTATTGGACTTGGGTTTTTCTTCAGCTATGGACTTTTGTTCCATTGGACTTTTAAGACAAAGTCTTAAAAATGTAATTTCACCACAGTGTCATTTCAACCAAATCTCCACCAAAGAGTATGTCTTTGCTTATTTCACAGCATTAAATTATATTTTGGACAAAATTATAGCTTGACTGGAAATTAAACACAATAAACATTGTTAACAAGTGATATTTACCATATAGTTTTGTGATATTTACCTCGATTTTACTTTGTTTTCTTCACACATCACGTCTCAAATTTCATCTCAAGATTGATTTGGGGCAAAAAATTATTGGTAGTGATAATGACAAATGAGGGACATTCGTGAATAATTTTTATTTAGATGTATCAAAATTCTAAACATAGAAATTAATATTTTAATTGGTTTTATTTAGTGCTGTCAAACGATTAATTGCGATTAATCACATCCAAAATAAAAGTCTTTGTTTACATAGTATATGTGTGTGTGTATTTATTATGTATATGCACACGCATTCAGTATATATTTTGAAATTATTTATGTATTTACATGCATATATTTATATTTATATTACAAATAAATATATTTAATATATAAACATAACGCATTTTTCTTAAATATATACATGTATGTGTGTGTACTTATATATACATAATAAATATACACAGTACACACACATATATTATGTAAACACATTTTTATATTTTGGATGCGATTAATCGCAATTAATCGTTTGACAGTACTATTTTTATTGTAAAAATATAAATTATTACATTCATTACTAATGTCTGAGAGTAAAACAACACAAAACGAAATCAGTTTTTCTTTCTTTTCAATAAAAATCAGTCCCCAAGTTGAAGAAACACCCACTAATGACTTGCACCTGATGGATGATGAAACGTGACAATCGCAAATACTCGAAACTCAGAATGTCACAGACTTTTAATGCCTTAGTAACCACACAGACCACCCTAGCAACTGTGTTAAAACCCCTTAGAGCAACTTAACAGCCTCATGGTGACCCAAAACAATCTTTTTGCTGTCGAGAAAGCATTCATAATAAAGTCCCCCAAGAAATATCTCAGCGTCAAGCCTTTATTAACACATCCGCTATGTGTATATTTTAAATTAAGCTCCATTACATGAATCCTCACATGGCTGCAACAGATGTGACCATTTCAAGGTTTAACAGATCTCAGTCTATTTTAAATTAGACCTGCGGTATTATAACTCATAACCCTTCCATTCGATTGGCTCTGCTGTGAGCGTCCACTGTTACTGATGGCCTCCGCTGGGAGGGTCGCTTTGTCTCCTCTCGGCCACACAATTAGAGTTTTCTCCTCTCTGATTGGTCGAGAGGTGCGTAATACAGAAGTCGAACACACGCTGCGAGACCATCTAGGCCACCCTTCATTTTCCGAGCGAATTTCCCGCTGCGGCTTCATCTCCACCTGAATCCCACCAGCACACATCATCAAAGCCACTTCCTGTATTGCAGCTCCCTGCACGGTGGGTATTTTTAATAGCCCTGAATGTGCAGAATTTATATAATGCCAAGACTTTTTTATTACAAAGTGTTGAGATATCATTATGTTCTCCACTTCCTTCACAGGACAAAAATGGATTAGCAATCTATCTAGAGTTACACAAGGGTTACTGCTCTCCCAAATGACAATTTCATGTTTAAATGGGGTTTTTGTGAAGCTAACCGGCATTAATGTGTGCTGGAAAATTCATGCCAAGTTCAACAGGGTATCAATATCTCACTCTCAGCTACGTGAATGAAAGAAAATCTCATTGTAATGCTGAGAAGTGTAGCTTTTTTCTTAGTAAATAAAGAGCTGTTGCACAAAACACTCTATAACAGTAAAGTTAATGAAAATGCATGCTGCTTTCAAACAGAAGACTGTGGTAGCAAGCCAAGAGACTACAACTAAATCATCTGTGAAAATAGCCTGAATGGGTTTGAGAGAACAAAAGCAAGACTGGATTGACCATATGGGCATTTGGGCACACACCCAGTGGCACCATGTATAAGGGGGCAACATGGGAGGCCAGAAAGATGAAAATGATTGATAAACGATGGATAAACGCAGCTTGGAGGAAACATTATGCTGAGCTACAAAATTAATATGAGCACAGTTTGAGATCTCTTCTAAAACTCCAAAAACCAGATTAGGTGAAATTATTTTTCTAATTCTGGCCAAAATATATTTCAAATACACGCTAAATATATGTTGTAAAAGTGTGGCGCTTCAAGTGTGGAGCCTTCAAATTGAATGTGCAAGGCTGCTGAACTAATTTATGGTATGGTAAATGCATTTTAAATATACATTTTAAACAACATAAATATATTTAGATAAATTAAAAAATGGGCAAAACATATTAGAAAATATAAGTTATTAAAACAGATCAAATACATGTTTATGTAAATATATTTCTAAAATATATATATATATATACAGATAGTGAATTGGTGGGTTTTTGTTAAATGTGAGGCAAAATCATCACAATTAAAAGAACCAAAGACTTAAACTACTTCAGTCTGTGTGCATTGAATTTATTTAATACACAAGTTTCACAATTCGACTTGAATTACTGAAATAAATGAACTTTTCCACGACATTCTATTTATTGAGATGCCCTATATATATATGGGTATATATATACTGCACTATATTGCCAAAAGTATTGGGTCACCCCCTTCTAATGAAAGCTTTGACTACTTTAGTAATTTCCATGAGTACAAATCTTAATGTTTAAGCATATAATGATATTCTAGGGAATTGTGTGCTTCTAATTTTATAGCAACAGTTTGGACAGAACCCTTTTCTATTCTAACATGACAGTGTCTCTGTGTATAAGACAAGGATCAAAGAGAAATGATGATTCAGTCAGTGTGGAAGAACTTGACTGGTCTGCAGAAAGCAGCTGAACACCTCTGGTGTGACTTTAAATGCAGACCTTGAGCCAAAAACTCATCACCAAACACCAATGATGTACATATGGGTACAGTCATTTCATACACTTCAAAACTGTTGCAACAGAGGTGGAAATACAATTTTTAAGTACATGGATTATGTTTCCATCTTTGTTGCCACAGTTTGGAAGTGCCTTTTTCTCTTCTAAAGAAGGGGGTGTCCCAGTACTTTTGTCCATTTATTGAATGTACAAGTCATTGGTGTTTGGTGATGAGTTTTTGGCCCAAGGTCTGCATTCACACCAGAGGTGTTCAGCTGGGATAAGGACTTGGCTTTTTGCAGACCAGTCAAGTTCTTCCATACTGACTGTGTTCCTGTGGCTCAGTGGTAGAACTTTGCGTTAGCAGCGCAAAAGGTTTTTGGTTCAATTCCCAGGGAACACACATACTGACAAAAAATGTATAACCTGAATGCAGTGTAAGTCGCTTTGGATAAAAGCATCTGATAAATGTAAAAATATATATATATATATATATATATATATAGATGCTAGAAACAAATAAAATATTACAAAAAGTATTTTTCTCTTTCTGGTGAAAATAATTTAGATTCTTTTTAAAAAGGAGCGTGAAAATTGCAACTCTGATTCGAGTCCAAATAAACAAAAGCTTTTGCTTTGCAACCAACCCTTGGAGTCTGAACAAATACTTTTTAAAGAAACAATTTTGCACAAAGCCATTTACAACAGAAGTTCCGGCCCGAAAATATCCTGTTCTCCATATCCTTATGTGGAAATGAACCTGTGACCCGCAATGAGACCAAAGAAGCAATTACAGACTCATAAATGTACTTGTTTGCTGTGTCGAAAAGTCGAGTGGCATGCTAAGAGCCAAACCATGATCTCTGGATATTGGAAAAGCAATCAAACGGAAGACTAATTAATGAGCTTTTGAGTTATTGCTCAACTTGACACGAATCCTCATGGGAAAGGAGTTTAATCTAATGCTGAGATAAGTCATAAACATTCTTAGATGCTCTCTGATCAGTCGGCACAGAGACGATTAAACGCATCAGGATATCAGATGTTTTAGGAGTTGGAAATTAAAGCTCTTGAGTTCTTGTTAGTCAGAATGCATGTGTGGCTCAATAACTTTGAGTTACGACGACTAAAGGTCATGCAATAGAGCAAACGTCAAGATTTTCTGTGAACAAGCTAAATCAGGGGTAGAAAACATCGGTCCTGGAGTGCTGATGTCCTGCAGAGTTTAGCTCCAACCCTGAAAAAACCTCACCTGCCTGTAGCCCTAGTAATTCTGAAGACCATGATTAGCTTGTTCAGGTGTGCTTGATTAGGGTTGGAGCTAAACTCTGCAGGACAGCGGCACTCCAGGACCGACGTTGCCTACCCCTGAGCTAAACTATAGTTTGTACCTCACACAAAGCAAATTAATGACTTCAGAAGACTTAAAGGAATATTTCACCCAAAAATACAAATTTGCTGAAAATCTACTTACCAGTAGGCCATCCAAGATGTAGACTGAGTTTGTTTCTTCATTGTTTACAGATTTTGAGAAATGTAGCATCACTCACCAATGGATCCTCTGCAGTGAATGGGTGCCGTCAAAATGAGAGTGCAAAACATCTGATAAAAACATCACAATAATCCACGTCCCTCCAGTCCATCAATTAACATATTGTGAAGCAAAAAGCTGCATGTTTGTAATAAACAAATCCATCATTAAGATGTTTTCAACTTTAAATCATTGCTTTCAGCTAAATACGAGTCCTTTGTCCATAATATTGCTTTGTCTTGGGAAAAAGTCATCTCATCTGAGAGAGGAGAGAAATAAGCATGGATCAAGCACCGTTTACAAACCAAAACAGTCTAAAACAAATATAAATGAATATGCATGGATCTTAATGTGAAAGGACAACAGGAGATGGACTTTTCCACTGGAAGAAGTGTTATTATAGATTATGGACTGGTATTTTGTCCAGAAACAACAGTTTAAAGTTAAAATATCTTGATGGATTTCGCAGCTTTTCGCTTCACAAGAGGTTAATTAATGGACTGGAGTCATGTGGATTATTGTGATGTTTTTATCAGCTGTTTGACTATCATTCTGACGGCACCCATTCACTGCAGAGCATCCATTGGTGAGCAAGTGATGTAATGCTACATTTCTCCAAATCTGACGAAGAAACAAACTCATCTACATCTTGGATGGCCTGAGGCTGAGTACATTTTCAGCAAATGTTCATTTGTGGGTGATTCCTCTAAATATAATGCATGAAACATACTGGATTACATTTATGATTCTTTCACATCATTTTTGAAAGATGAAATTTTCAATTTTTCAGTTTTCTGCAAAAGAAAGTCAGTCATACAGGGTTTAGAATGACACGAGGGTGAGTAAATAATAACAGAATATTCATTCTTATAGTGAACTGTCCCTTCAAACAGAAACACACCCAGTGTAAACACACCACATCCTCATTGATCTATTTGACTGGATCTCTTTTAATTACTCAACAGCCTTACGAGCATGTCTGATCTCCCAGCTGTCCTCTGTGTCACGCACAGGAGAGTGATTACCACACACCGAGTGCCATTCAAAGGCCGCTGAAATCAAATGACACAATTGAGAGGTATGCTGCAATATTTCGGCCTTCCGCTGCAAATGAGATCCTGTTAAAATACTGCGGTGAATTTAATTCCCCATCATTCCAGTTAATGGCCGCCGGCATTTTGCGGTACGGCACATATGAGAATTACTCCATTCTTCTTCCTCAGTTACGGCCATCTATCTGTCCAAGCATAATTATTCCCTGGGCGCCAGAAAGCTGACAGGCCTATTGCCGGCTCACTCTCCATACAATAGAGTCTAATCTTGCCAGTGAGCTGTGTGGCGAGGCGGCCTTCAGAGCCTGGCACTCATGAATGGAATGGGGCGCGGCTGGAGGCGGGGCTTACAGACAAGCAGGGGAGTGTTGATTGGGCTATCAGGCTGTGTGGGTGGAAGCTTACTATTAGATTCTCATTCATCTCAATGGCTCGGCTATCACCTGAGCTGTAAATATGACTAACCAGTCTGGAGCCACAGGAAATGATTTCATGGTGGATGGCACAATCCCAAGCCCTCAGTAGGGACGATCCTGCACTGTGACGTCAAAGCAACAGACAAAAAAGTCAAGCTTTTTTTAATTTCTTAAAAATGTCATGCCTTAAAGGGCACTCAAAAAATATTTTTTATATGAAAATCTGTGTTATTTTTGTAAACTAAAACTATATAAAAAAATTATTTTCATTAGTCAAAATATAGCTGAAATAAAAAATTAAATTGTAAATGAAAAGCTTAAACTTGGCAACTAATTATAAAAAAATATTGGCTTCTAACTGTTGAAGTACTAAAACACAAAAAATTTATTAAAGCCAGATGGAAAAATGTTAATGTAAGCAAAGGGTAAAATTCAAGCTTTTTTAAACTTTCTTAAAAATGTCACGTGTTTAAGGGCATTCAAAAAAGATTGTTACATTTTTTATCGTTTACTAAAACTGAAACTATTACAAAAACATGTCAATTAATTGAAGTAAAGCTGGAAAAAAATACATAATAGTAGATGAAAAACTTAAACTTGGCAACCATCCATAAAACACCCTATAACTACCCAGAATACAGTAGAAACTGCATCCATCCATCCATCCATCCATCCATCCATCCATCCATCCATCCATCCGTCAGTCTCAGTCTATCCACCCACCCATCCATCCATCCATCCATCCATCCATCCATCCATCCATCCATCCATCCATCCGTCAGTCTCAGTCCATCCACCCATCCATCCATCCATCCATCCATCCATCCATCCATCCATCCATCATCCATCCATCCATCCATCCATCCATCCATCCATCCATCCATCCATCCATCCATCCATCCATCCATCCATCCATCCATCCGTCAGTCTCAGTCTATCCACCCACCCATCCATCCATCCATCCATCCATCCATCCACCCATCCATCCATCCATCCATCCATCCATCCATCCATCCATCCATCCATCCATCCATCATCCAACCACCCATCCATCCATCCATCCATCAGATCCATCCATCCATCCATCCATCCACCCATCCATCCATCCATCCATCCATCCATCAGTCTCAGTCTATCCATCCATCCATCCATCCATCCATCCATCCATCCATCCACCCATCCATCCATCCATCCATCCATCCATCCATCCATCCACCCATCCATCCATCCATCCATCCATCCATCCATCCATCCATCCATCCATCCATCCATCCATCCATCCATCCATCCGTTTAAACTTCAAGCTTTTAAAAATACTTCAAACTTAAAGCTACTTTGAGCTTAAAACCTTCAAACTTTTAATAAGATTTAAAAATGTTAGACTATACATTGTAAAGTCAACATCAAAGTTTGTATACAAACTTTACTTTCTAGTATGTTATTCAATGTGTGATTTATTGCAAACTATCTGAATGGTGAAAACAAGCAGAAGCAAGGTGATGGGAATAGAGGCAGGCAGGGATGAGACGACTGGGGTGGAGCAATGGGCGGGTCTTCGAGTTAGAGCAGGAGATGGAGGGCGGGGTTAAGAGTCAAGGAAGGGTGAGTAACAACAGCAGCGTGTCTGAAGCCAGAACCCACTGGCCTCTTGCCCTCCTCCTCCGGGCAGAAGCTTTTCTATTCACAGATGACTTTAACTCCCATTGAACACCTGCCTTAGCGTGGCCGTGTTCAGGGGAAGAAAATGACATCCTCAACTGTTACCTAAAAACTCTGAAATCTTTTTCCCTGACAGGAGACGTGCTGTGCTCTAAGCTCTCATGCTCGTCCGTTTGAAGCTCCACATTTTACATTCTCAAAGGGCATTTATTGTGTGTGACACCTTTCCAAAGTTTCTGTCAGGACTCGCTTTCAGAGCATTTTACCTGAAATATATTTCTATAAGATTTGATCAAACTCACCACTGCAATGATGCAGCTGATGACTCTATTAAGGAGAAGACAGATGACTCAGAAAGTCTGTTTTTCACCATTTCTTTACTAAAGAAGGGAACTTTCATACAAGAGCTTTATTTGTGGACCATGTGTCATCTATGAAAGCCAGTTTCCACCATGTTGTTATAGATAGATACAGACAGACAGACAGACAGACAGACAGACAGACAGACAGATAGATAGATTTTTGTGTAATTCTGAAAAAAGTCAGAATTACAAGATATAAACATAATTGTGAATTGTAAACTCAGAATTCAAAGAAAAAGTCTAAATTAAGATAAATTTTGAATTACGAGAAAAAAACAGAATTGTGGGATGTAAACAAAAAATTCAGAGGTAAAAAGTCAGAATTTTTGACTTAACGCAATTTTGAGTTGAGTTTGAGTAACACCGTGTCTACACCAGACGCACTGCGCCGCAACAGCTAAAGTTTGCCTACTCAGGACGTGATAAAGCGACCATTGAAAATCATTAGGAAAATTGTGTCTGCAGCAGCAGTTTTCTGTCGAGGATTTGTCGCGCCGCACATCATCCAATGTAGACAGCATCACTGATTATGATGACTTCTATAGTATTTTGTAGAAACGGTGTAACATTGGTTTTGCTTTGTTTCACAGAGCTAATCGTTGCCTGGGTTGCGTAAGTATGTGTGGGGCGGAGTTCTCAAAATAGACGCGAGACCCTTTTGGGGTATGGGCGTGTTTGTTTTGGTGATTTCAATTATCAACATTGGCTACCAGAAATCGCTTACCCCACCTTTAATTTATTTTCTCTCCCAATGTTCAGATGAAAAACACATCTGAATACTCAGAGAAAATATCTCACATCAACAAAACCACATTTGTCCATTCTTACAGTAATCACACTTCAGGTTTATTCCTGAATGGAAGAGATTTCTGGTAATTTTAATGTACCAAGAGTCTGAATTCGACCATGTTAACAACCACAGGAGATGGAAGATGGAGTTCTGCTCTAGAGCTGCACACAATAGACACAATGTTTTTTGACGCTGTAGTGGTAAAGCAGCGGTAATGAGTTCTAATGTGATGGAGACGTGAATCAAAACCCCCCACTAGCCCACCCAAAACACTCAACAGTACTGTCCTCAACAGCAGGCAGAGAAATAACCATTACTTGCACTCCAACCCCCAGTGATGAGTGATGATTTAATTTAGTTTGTTCTGGGTTTTTTAATGTGTAAAGAATGTGATGTGTCACACTGGACTCTATTTGGCTGTTTATATCAGTTATACGGAGGCCTTCAAAAGCATCTGTGTGCAACTGTAATAAAGCACATTTTTCTAAATGAAAACTGCAATTTAGGAGGCGGAAATAGGATTTGAGTGAAAGTAGCTTCATAATGTCATTTTTAATACTTACAGTACTAGATTCTCCCAAATTCTAAACAGAAAGAGATTTGATATACCTTCAAACAAACCTTCTACCAGCTCATTTCCAATCTATAGAGTAAATATCATGAGCTATCTATCTATCTATCCATCCATTCATCCATCACACGCACACATACACAGTGGTGGCCAAAATTATTAGAACACTTAGTATATTCACCAGCAAAAAAATGGTTTCAAGTCTGTTATTTCTGGCTTTGCAGGTAGGTTTCTTGAAGCATCTTGGAGACGTTGCCACAGTTCTTCTGGATTCAGTCTGTCTCAGTTTGTTCTGTTTCTTCATGTCATTCCAGACAGACTGGATGATGATGAGATCAGATCTCTCTGCGGAGCACTGGCTGTTGTCAGACTCCTTGTGCAAACAAAAATCTCACTGGATTATTACAATTAATGGCAAAATTAATGTTTGAAAATGTGAACTGATATTTCCTACAGACACACTACAGCAAAAGATAGAAATAACTGATTTCAAATACTTTTTTTAGCTGGTGAAAATTCTAGTGTTCTAATAATTATGGACACCACTGTATAGTTTCAGTGGTCATGACAATTTTTGTGAAAGTTACAATCCTGTACATGACCCGATTTGAAACTTTTGCTGTGACACACTTGTAGGCATTCGCCGAGAACTGATAACTGCAGACAGACAAGTACAACCAATTGTGCTTTCGGAAATCCAATTCAATAAATTCCTTAAGTTCAACCTGACCTGGCTCTGTTCACAGCATTTCAAGCGAATCTTATGATTTTCTATCTATAAAATGCTCAATCAATGCTTTCTTTGGCATATAAATGGCCCTTTTCAACCAGCAGCAATCAAATACTCAGCTGGGCTTCTGCTTGAACTTGTATTGTAAGTCGTTGAGATGTTTTATCAAACCTGTAGACACGCATCAGCAAACCAGATACTGACTGTCTCGGTTCATGACACCCCTGGACTAAATTTAGCAGGATATTCAGGTAGAATATCACGACACCTGATGAAAGACTGCCTTATAGAACCACAACATTAATTTCCAACTTATAATTCAAAATTCTTGTGGTATAGAGCATAAAACGTATCTGTTTTTCAGTGGCAACTGGCCTTGATGACTTATTCATTAAAGCCAACGATGGCAGAACAGACGGAAGCGCCTGAATACCCAAAAACTTTACAAAGTGCTTGTAATCTGACGACCTCAGATTTTGAAACGGCAAAATCTCCTCTACACTTCCACTGTGAATAAAAACCCCATACAGCAGACATCTGGATAACAAGATCTTCGATTTAAAGTGTACAATCAGGGTGTGAGAAATCTGTTACTTCAAGCCATGGGGCAGCAGGGGAAACAAACAGCATATCAGTGCAATCTGTGTAGTACTGCTTATGCTTCACAGCATGCTGATGGAGAAAGTTTTATTTAACCGGACCTGCATGACAAAGCTGTCTAGTCCAGTTCAGTGTCCAGTCATACGGTCTTAATTTCTTTAGAGTGTGTGTGGTTTGGAGTGTGTATTGAGTCATCATAAGTCTGGATGTGTAGACGATACAATTTTCACTGCTGACCGCAGATGAGCATTACATACAACAAATACAAATTAAGCTCAGCTTTATTTGTCACATACACAATTATACAGAGTATAATGAGGAGTGAAATGTGTTCTCTGCATTTAACCCATCCAAGTGGAGCAGTGGGCAGCCGACATTGCGGCGCCCGGGGAGCAGTTGGGGGTTCGGTGCCTTGCTCAAGGGTCTCACCTCAGTCGTGGACACTTCCTGCCAGAGCCGGGATTTGAACCCACAACCTTGGGTTACCTCGGGTTTCAAGTCCAACGCTCTATCCATTAGGCCACGACTGCCCCCTCATTTGAGCACATTTGAGCTGACCGGGACAAAACTAAGATTCAAGGCCGAGGCAACTGCTGCTGGTCTAGACCAGAGGTCTTCAACCCTGTTCCTGGGGACCCACTATCCTGATAAGTTTAGCTTCCATATCTAATCAAACACACCTGAAGCGGCCAATCAAGCTCCTCAAGACTGCTTGAAAATTTCAGGCAGGTGTGCTGAAGCCGGTTGGAAATAAACTTTCCAGAAGAGTGGGTCCCCAGGAGGAGGGTTGAAGACCTCTGGTCTAGACAGTTCAGATGCTAAAGTACAGTTGCATTTTTTTAGGAACATGACCTGAATTGTGAACTAAATTTTTGTTTTTTTAAATTGCTGATTTAATATATCTTCTGAACCTTAAAATATGCAACAATAGAGTTTGGAAGCTACAATTTCTCAAACGACTGACTCTACATCTGTTCTGAACCCTATACTCTAACGATTGAGTCTAGATTCACTTTAAACTCTACAGATTCTCAAACGACTGACTCTACATCTGTTCTGAACCCTATACTCTAACGATTGAGTCTAGATTCACTTTAAACTCTACAGATTCTCAAACGACTGACTCTACATCTGTTCTGAACCCTATACTCTAACGATTGAGTCTAGATTCACTTTAAACTCTACAGATTCTCAAACGACTGACTCTACATCTGTTCTGAACCCTATACTCTAACGATTGAGTCTAGATTCACTTTAAACTCTACAGATTCTCAAACGACTGACTCTACATCTGTTCTGAACCCTATACTCTAACGATTGAGTCTGGGATTCACTTTAAACTCTACAGATTCTAAACGACTGACTCTACATCTGTTCTGAACCCTATACTCTACGATTGAGTCTGGATTCACTTTAAACTCTACAGATTCTCAAACGACTGACTCTACATCTGTTCTGAACCCTATACTCTACGATTGAGTCTGGATTCACTTTAAACTCTACAGATTCTACTGACTCTACACTGACTGAGTCTGACTGGTTCTGTCTACTGAGTCTAGAGATTCTACTGACTCTACAGATTGAGTCTACAGATTCTCAAACGACTGACTCTACATCTGTTCTGAACTCTAACCTAGAACGATTCTGACTGACTCTACAGAATACTCTAACAAACTCTACAGATTCTCAAACGACTGACTCTACATCTGTTCTGAACCCTATACTCTAACGATTGAGTCTAGATTCACTTTAAACTCTACAGATTCTCAAACGACTGACTCTACATCTGTTCTGAACCCTATACTCTAACGATTGAGTCTGGATTCACTTTAAACTCTACAGATTCTCAAACGACTGACTCTACATCTGTTCTGAACCCTATACTCTAACGATTGAGTCTAGATTCACTTTAAACTCTACAGATTCTCAAACGACTGACTCTACATCTGTTCTGAACCCTATACTCTAACGATTGAGTCTGGATTCACTTTAAACTCTACAGATTCTCAAACGACTGACTCTACATCTGTTCTGAACCCTATACTCTAACGATTGAGTCTAGATTCACTTTAAACTCTACAGATTCTCAAACGACTGACTCTACATCTGTTCTGAACCCTATACTCTAACGATTGAGTCTGGATTCACTTTAAACTCTACAGATTCTCAAACGACTGACTCTACATCTGTTCTGAACCCTATACTCTAACGATTGAGTCTGGATTCACTTTAAACTCTACAGATTCTCAAACGACTGACTCTACATCTGTTCTGAACCCTATACTCTAACGATTGAGTCTAGATTCACTTTAAACTCTACAGATTCTCAAACGACTGACTCTACATCTGTTCTGAACCCTATACTCTAACGATTGAGTCTGGGTTCACTTTAAACTCTACAGATTCTCAAACGACTGACTCTACATCTGTTCTGAACCCTATACTCTAACGATTGAGTCTGGATTCACTTTAAACTCTACAGATTCTCAAACGACTGACTCTACATCTGTTCTGAACCCTATACTCTAACGATTGAGTCTAGATTCACTTTAAACTCTACAGATTCTCAAACGACTGACTCTACATCTGTTCTGAACCCTATACTCTAACGATTGAGTCTGGATTCACTTTAAACTCTACAGATTCTCAAACGACTGACTCTACATCTGTTCTGAACCCTATACTCTAACGATTGAGTCTAGATTCACTTTAAACTCTACAGATTCTCAAACGACTGACTCTACATCTGTTCTGAACCCTATACTCTAACGATTGAGTCTGATTCACTTTAAACTCTACAGATTCTCAAACGACTGACTCTACATCTGTTCTGAACCCTATACTCTAACGATTGAGTCTAGATTCACTTTAAACTCTACAGATTCTCAAACGACTGACTCTACATCTGTTCTGAACCCTATACTCTAACGATTGAGTCTAGATTCACTTTAAACTCTACAGATTCTCAAACGACTGACTCTACATCTGTTCTGAACCCTATACTCTAACGATTGAGTCTAGATTCACTTTAAACTCTACAGATTCTCAAACGACTGACTCTACATCTGTTCTGAACCCTATACTCTAACGATTGAGTCTGGGTTCACTTTAAACTCTACAGATTCTCAAACGACTGACTCTACATCTGTTCTGAACCCTATACTCTAACGATTGAGTCTAGATTCACTTTAAACTCTACAGATTCTCAAACGACTGACTCTACATCTGTTCTGAACCCTATACTCTAACGATTGAGTCTGTCTACAGATTCTGACTCTACATCTGTTCTGAACCCTATACTCTAACGATTGAGTCTGATTCACTTTAAACTCTACAGATTCTCAAACGACTGACTCTACATCTGTTCTGAACCCTATACTCTAACGATTGAGTCTGGATTCACTTTAAACTCTACAGATTCTCAAACGACTGACTCTACATCTGTTCTGAACCCTATACTCTAACGATTGAGTCTGACTTTAAACTCTACAGATTCTCAAACGACTGACTCTACATCTGTTCTGAACCCTATACTCTAACGATTGAGTCTAGACAGACTGACTCTACATCTGTTCTGAACCCTATACTTTGAATTCACTTTAAACTCTACAGATTCTCAAACGACTGACTCTACATCTGTTCTGAACGATTGAGTCTGGATTCACTTTAAACTCTACAGATTCTCAAACGACTGACTCTACATCTGTTCTGAACCCTATACTCTAACGATTGAGTCTGGATTCACTTTAAACTCTACAGATTCTCAAACGACTGACTCTACATCTGTTCTGAACCTTAGAAGACTCAAACAATTGGGTCTGGATTCATTCTGAACTCTTCAATTTATCAAATGCTTAAGTCTACATCTGCTCTGTATCTCAGAATGCTCAAATTTAATGTTTCCAAACAACTGACTCTACATCTGTTCTGAATCCTATACTTAAACCAATGAGTCTTTATTCACTTCGAACACTACAGATTCTCAAATTATTGACTTTACATCTGTTCTGAACCTTAGAATACTCATAGTTGAGCCTAGGTTCATTCTAAACGCTTCAATTTCTCAAAGAATTGAGTCGACATCTGTTCTGGACTTTGGAATTTTCACTTTGAACTCTTCATTTGATTAAATGATTGACTCTGAAATATGGTACGAATCCTAAACTCAAATTATCAAGTCTGGATTCATTCTAAACCCTGCAATTTCTCAAATGATCGACTCTACATCTGTTCTGAACACTATACTCAAACGATCTGAACTCTAAAATTTGTCAAACGATTGACTCTACCTTTGTTCTGAATCCTAAAATACGCAAACATTAGTCTGGATTCACTCTGAACTGTACAATTTCTTAAATGGCTGACTCTACAACTGAATCTAACCTCAACAATTTATCAGACAAAACTCTTAAATACTGACATGATTGACCCTAAATCGGCCCTGAAGTCAAGAACTACAAAATGATCAGACAATTGGCTCTTGATTAGTTATGATCTCAATACTCAAATGATAACTCAAATGATTGAGTATAGGTTTTTTTTAGAACTCTAGAATTCTCAAGACAGTTGTCTCTATATTAATTCTGAAATCTCAGTAAATTGAGTTATGATCTAATTAGAACACTAGAATTCTCAAACATTTAGCTTAAGATTAATTTTGAACTAGAATTCACAAACATATGCTGTTTGGAGTATTAGATGAACCCATATTCACACACACACACACACACACAGAAATGGCTTTTCTGAGCTTCAGATCGCCTGTGAACACACACACAAAAAAAACTTACATTCATCCCATCTGAATGATTAATAAGGCCAGCAAATATTTAATCACAAATGCAGCGATTCTGAGGACTTGCGAGTTGTGCTCAGCAGCAGATGGCACGAGCTGCTGAATGTTTTTATCATGTATATAAAGAATAAAAATGCTTGTGGAAGGACTTTAACTCTGCTCACCAGCAGAACGTGCTGAAAGTGCAGTGAAGCGGCTTTCTCCTCTTTCCTTCAGTTGAATGAGCAGTTAGAATGAAACGACTTATCGGGCTAATCGAGAATGAGAGAGAAAAATGGGAGGAGAATGGAAGCCTCTAGAAGCTCCTTCATCAAAGTCCAGTTTGCACCACGAGCTGCATGGAAATGACAGCCAAGCTTATACAGATTTGCTGAAAAACTGAAACCATACTTAAAATAAATCCAAATTATCATGTTTGGATAAATAAAGTTAAATATGTTTAATAAAAATACGTATCACATGTTATGCACTGACTGTCGTTTTATTGATGTAGCTCTCTTAGCTGAAAATGAAATGGTAGTTGAGGCTCAGACCAGCAGGAATCTCATAACTCATTTGATCATGATATGATTTGAATCTGTGTTCGAGCAGAAGCTCAGGAGTCAATCTTTGCTGTTTGAATACCCTTATCAATGCCCTGGAAGTGAAGACAGAGGATTGTGGGCCGTAAAGGGCCAGCGGCGCTGACAGCGAGCAAATAACGGCTCAGTCCAGCCATCACCCCCCCGAGATAAGAGCTGCCATTCAGAGAGACTGACACACCAAAGACTGTGAATTCAGCCATTCAAGTACCCTCGAACGTACAAAAGACTTCATTTATCATTCTTAACACTCTTAACAACCTCCAGACCAGTGGATCAGGACATTCCTGGAGGACATTCCGCTAAGAACCACCTAATGAAAGCATAAAGTCACTTAATTCATTATATTTTTGTAATCATTAAAACAGTTATTGATATATAATAATAATAATAATAATTCTTATTATGAAAATTTTAATTTAAAATAAAAAAATGAAATAATAAAATGAATGCAATTAAATAATATAATTAGTTATATATAAATATAAAATATAAATAATGATAATATTAAAATACAAATCTAATATAAATTGACTGATTTAATAATTTAGTAAACAATTATTTATGTCATGAATGTATGTTGCAATTTAATAAAATCAAGAATGCAATTTTTTGGAAGTTGCACTGAAATGTCTATAGCTGCTAATTTTACAAAAGTTATATATATATATATATATATATATAATTTATATAATGAACTATATTTACATGTACAATATAAAAATATTTCTAAATAAAAATAAAAACATGTTAACTAATAAATAAATGTGAATACAAAAAATTGAAATTATATATATAATAGAATATAATATTGGTTTAATTTAATAAACATGAAAAAAATAAAAAAATAAAAGTTGGCATATCTGTAATATATTTAATTGGTTAATAGGCCTAAAAATCTGAAGTGGCATGTTCACGACTCTTTTGTGTGTTTGTAATGGTGTATATAAGTGTTTTAAACACTGTAATTCAGAGCTGAGTTTGATTTGAGACACTCGTTTTGTGCTGGATGGCTTTTAGCAGGAAAATAGCTCTAAAATGCTTTTTAAATACGCTGCATGAACATGTACCAGCCACACACCGTGTTTTCAAGCACGCAGACAAATGAAGGGCTGAAGAGCCGAGAAAACAGCTAGGAAAAGTTCTTTTTTTCACCTGAATGTCCTTCAGAACACAGCGGCTTTCAACACTACCGCAGCAGGAAAGCGATTGCAGAGTCTGCGTCAAATCAGAACATCCATTCATCACAAGCCGCGATGCTGAACACCCCGCTCTGCTCTTAACGTCCAGAAAGACACCGAGAGCTGCAAGCAGCACGTCCACAAACACACACAAGAGAATATTTAGATTCTCTGCTGAGTAATTGTGCTTATTACAAACAAATTCATGTGTACAAAAATGCTGTTTCAAACCTGCAAGATGAAACACAAAGTGAAATATTTACCAAATAATACCAAATTGTTTCACCACCAATTTATACACACTTTTAGTATCACTATGACAGACTACATTTGTTAAAGAGTACTAAATAAATCTCAAGACTTCTGAAGTAATATGATGATTTAAGTCATAATTCATGAAAAACCTGTCTGATTTGTGAAATAATTACTCTTCTTATTTGGATCTTTTAAATAAATAATTTGATTCAGAAAATGGCATGAAGTTTTGGTTCACAAATCAGTGCTTGCATTCAATTTGCTGTTTCAATGATTCACTCATTAGTTCACTGAATCAAACTAACCGGTTCTTAAGTTCAACTAACTGACTCAATAGTTTACTCATTGATTCACTGAATCAAAGTAATCAGTTCTTAAGTTCAACTTACTGACTCAATAGTTTACTCATTGATTCACTGAATCAAAGTAATCAGTTCTTAAGTTCAACTTACTGACTCAATAGTTTACTCATTGATTCACTGAATCAAAGTAATCAGTTCTTAAGTTCAACTTACTGACTCAATAGTTTACTCATTGATTCACTGAATCAAAGTAATCAGTTCTTAAGTTCAACTTACTGACTCAATAGTTTACTCATTGATTCACTGAATCAAAGTAATCAGTTCTTAAGTTCAACTTACTGACTCAATAATTTACTCATTGATTCACTGAATCAAAGTAATCAGTTCTTAAGTTCAACTTACTGACTCAATAATTTACTCATTGATTCACTGAATCAAAGTAATCAGTTCTTAAGTTCAACTTACTGACTCAATAATTTACTCATTGATTCACTGAATCAAAGTAATCAGTTCTTAAATTCAACTTACTGACTGAATCAATAATCAGTTCTTAAGTTCATACTGACTCAATAATTTACTCATTGATTCACTGAATCAAAGTAATCAGTTCTTAAGTTCAACTTCACTGACTCAATAGTTTCACATTTTTTTGTTCAACTAACTGAATGGTTCACATTAATCATTAATCTGTAGGCCTACTTGAGTTCAACTCACTGACTCAATGGTTCACTCATTGCTTCAGTGATAAGCGAATAAATTATGGTATGTCATAACAAATCTATCATATTACTTCAGAAGACTTCTAATAAATTCATATGGATAACTTTTATAGTGCTTTATGTTGTTATGTATTGGTTTCTTCTAGACATCTCTGTACATATTCTCCAAAATTCTTTCGTTTGATGTAAAAATTAACAGCACACAGGTTTCTAACAACATGAGGGTAAGTAAATAACAACATTATTTATCATTTCATTTGTTTTAACTCATTCTGTCACCTCAGGCACTCAATAAACATGAAAATCAATGGAACTGCCAACCGCAGCACAAACTATTGAGTGGATTGAACAAACAACAACGTTCAGGTGGTGTCTCACTATCTGCCTCGAAACAATTAGATGTTGGTCTGTTTTTGTCTGTCACACTCACAGATGAAGAATGGACGACTAAACAGCTGCCTCTGACACAATAAATATCATAACGCAACATAAAATATTTCCATCGCAGTGTTATGAAAATGTGGTGGGTTGTCATTTTTAAGCACTGCCGGGATAAATACTAGAATTTATTTTAGCCTTTTGAGCATCAATAACACTGAACAAGATGTTATCTGTAATGAATTCCCCTGATGGAACATTATCTTCCTTAATTACAGCAAACAGAACCTGTTCGTCAACAGAGCAGCATTTTCCCTTTTGCTACAACAGAAATTAGCAGCGGATTTCCTACAATAGAGCTCTATTTATGGACTAAACATCATTTTTGCCCTCAAAAGGATTCGTCCTAGTTGACCCAGTGGAGGTCAAGTATGTATCAAGAGCGTTTGTGTAAAATAATCACATCCATCATTCATTTCCTGGCCTCTAAATGTGGTGGGTGGATCTAAATCAAGCCCCCGGGCCGTGGAAAGCCCTCAGGACCAAACGCCACAGATCCTGGTCATTTCCATAAGCCTGATATCCAAAAATAGACTTCACGAACCAAGGTCAGTTATACTAATAGATCAAGCGACCGATGGAGGAACACTGCTGTATGAAGACTATCAGAGAACGTGTCCTGTACACGTGTTTTCTCTTTCGAAATGCGCAGGAGGTTTTGTTTATTCTGATCAGCAAACCCAGTGTATCAGACAGCGGAGTGTAAACTGCGCATCATGAAGTCAGCAGTCATGTTTGACCTTCATACACACTCTGAGCATCAATTATCCAGGCTGCTATTGATTTTTCTGCTGCGCTGCTCTGCTCTCTAATGCTGTCAGGACCGTCTGAAGAAATCATCTGTGCAGGCTGCTCCACGCTCAGCAAACCGCTTCAGTTCTGCACTAAATCATCATAAAACCAACAAAACTAGACCTTATCATACTTAGATTGATCATATTTAATTAAAGGATTAGAAAGCCTACAGATTTCAACAGGATTAGACCTTAAATACAATCAGTATAATTCAAATTATTAAAAAACTTAGAACTCAACAAAATAAAAACAATTAATTAATGATAATTAAAACATATTTAAACAGAATTACACATGACATCTATGAAGCATAAATATAATTGCAATTCTTAGAAAAGTACATAGAATTAAACCGAAATTGACTTGATTGCACTTAATTGATAACATTTAATGAAAATTATTATAAACACTGCATGTGTCAGGATTCTCACAAAAAAAGGACTTACTGTAATTGATCACTATTAAATTTGTTATGAAACTATATATTTAAACAGAATTACTGTACACTTTAAATAAAATCAATCAAATATAAACAATTATAATTCTTAGAAAACACAGAATTGAACAAATTGACTTGACCCATACTTGACTGAACATATTTATAAACCCTACAGATTTGAACTGAAATAGGCTTTAATTATAATCAGTCAAGTATACATATAATTAGAATTAAAAAGAAATTGACTTGATAGATCATATATAATGAAAATAATGAGAAACTCATTATTACTCAAACTTTGAAATACACAGAACTCAACAAAAATGGACTTAATCATCCATAATTGATCATACTGGAATACAATTATTACAAAAACTGCATATTTCAACAGAATAAGACTTTAAATATAATAAATTAAGAATACATACAGTATAATTCTTGGAAAAAATACAGAAATCAACAAAAATGGATTACATTATTGATCACATATTAATGAAAATGATGAACACTATCTAAATTGATCATATTTCAATAAAACTGTTGTAAGATTTCAACAAAAATAGTACAATTAAACCTCAAAATATACTGATTTATTGATTTAAATTATTAAAAATCGGAAGAATTTACTATTATAGTTGACTGATCTTATTTCATTAAAACTAAATAAAATATTTTTTTGATGAAAATGTGATAAAATTGCGTCATAATTTAAATTATTATAATTTCAATTGAATTTAATTATTATTATTATAAATCGGTATCACATCTACAGAAATTGGATTTAATATGATCTAATTGATCTCTTGTTGTTCTTGCATGTGTTTGGATCTTCACCGAGCAGCACAAAGCCTTGGATTTGTGACATCATCCGAAAAGGCAATCGGTTTCAGAAGATAAGCACGTTATTACATTCTGATGAAAAACATTACAAAGATAAGCATTCTCTTCTCTGGAAAAACACGCACCGACGGGTCATGCACAATGACACCGAGAACGTCCGTTACAAAAGTAAACGGGGTCAATTTGTGATTTGTTGGCGTTAACATATAATTGTCTGTCGCCAACATACTTCTTTTATTCCATTAGTGAGTTTCGAATGCGTTAAGGAGACTGAATGTTTACCCAGCAGGCAGCGAAGCCCATAAAAATCACTCTATATTCCTTAGAGCTCATTGTTTTGAAGGTAGACACGCTGTTGTGTTACACTCTGATATTTACGCTCCAGAGGTTCTTATTTATCTCAATATTTCATGTTTCTCCCCGCATGGAAGCCACCATTTTAAACCAGCACCTCATATATGACTCCACAGACGCATGTAAGCAAGAAATGTCTCCTGCCTAAAATGTCTTCTGTTTGTGGTGTAAACAGCTCAGCTGTCAGGTAAAGATCTCAGACGCCGTATGAAGACAGCTGAAAAACATTTCCCACCATCAGAGGAACCAAATCCCTCGTCTTGTCTCGTCTTAGGACAGTTTTCTCTGATGTTACTAGCCTCGCTTAAAGTACAATGACAAAGTGCTAGGACAGTGTCAGATGGTGTAGGCTATCATAGCTACATAGTATTTACATATCATGCATAGGTAATTCAAAGACTTCAATTGTTTTATCATTGTAAAGACATAATAGTTGTAGTAGAAGTTGACTTTTTTGTCAATGAGCATGTGTGTGTTTTGTGTATACTTCCTGAAGCGTTTTCATTAGTGCACCGTGAGATTTTACAGCCAATAGACTGCCCTCCGTCTCTCTGCTGTTGCTGTGGAAACCAGGCGAGAACAGGAGGGGGGGGGGCATGGGAAATTAATTTATATCTCTCAGCTCTAGGATCACTAACTGATCCGCTGCTCAGATCGGAATTAAACCCTCGCTGCACATAAAGGGTGCCATGGATAAGAGAGAGAGATGAGAAATAAATGAGACAAAACAAGCATGCAAGTATTGTATATGTATAGAAAAAGTGCTTGTTTTCATTCATATTACAATGTGATCAAATCTGCCCAAAAAGATGTCTTTAATATCTCAATTGTTTCTCCTAGACGGCGATGACATTAAATGGAGATCAAATGTAGGCTGTATTCTCCTGATTGTTCTCCTAAAAATCTTGAATGTCTCCTTCAGCTTTGCCAAGATATTACTGTCTGCAATTGAAAGATTTTAATATGAGCATTTCTCATCGAATTGAATTATTGGTAAACTATTCAAAAATGTGCCCTCTGACTGTTTGTGTTTCAGACATGAAGGATACTTCAAATCATGCGGCTTTGTTGTGTGCTATAACTTTCCTAAGCGATCAAACTTGCAATTTTTGTCTGGCTGACAATACAACAAGTACAATTGTATAGACTATCATAGAGATGTGGGAGTAAACTCTTTGGACTTGGTAAGGCTGTAGAACACCTTAGCAACCGTATACAGAATCAACACAATAACATTATAATGTAATAGTAACATCCTCACAACCACTTTCTGCACCTTAGCAACATCCATTAGGAATACTATATCAATGGAATATTAACACCATAGCAACTAATTTGAGCACCTTAGCAACTGTATAGCAACATCCACTCACAATACTTTATCAATGGAAAAGTAACACCCTGGAAACCAGCCAGAACACCTTCGCAACCGTATTACAGTATCAGTGCAATAACATGAAAATGGAATAGTAACAGCCTAGCAACCGCTTTGAGTATCTTAGCAACTCTATAACAACATACACTCAGAATACTTTATCAATGGAATAGTAACACCCTGGCAACCAACCAGAACACCTTAGAAACTATATACATTTACATTTAATATTTTTGCAGACGCTTTTATCCAAAGCGACTTACAATTAGGGAACACAAAGCGATTCATCTTGAAGAGGCAAACAGACAGAGGAAGTGCTCGTAATACCAAGTCTCAGACATTGTTCAAATAAGTACGAGCTGGCAAGGGAAGGAGAGAAAGAAGGTTTTTGATGAAGTTTATGATGAAGTCAAGTAGTGTTGAAAGAGATGAGTTTTCAGTTGTTTCTTGAAGATTGACAGGGATCCAGCATTCCGGATGGGGGTGGGAAGATCATTCCAGCAGCCAGGAACGGTGAACGAGAATGTTCTGGAGAGTGATTTTGAGCCTCTCTGTGATGGTACCACGAGGCGTCGCTCACTAGCAGATCTCAGACTTCTGGAGGGGATGTAGATTCGTAATAGTGAGTGGAAGTAGGTCTGGAGGGGATGTAGATTCGTAATAGTGAGTGGAAGTAGGCGGGGCTTCTGGAGGGGATGTAGATTTGTAATAGTGAGTGGAAGTAGGCGGGGCTTCTGGAGGGGATGTAGATTCGTAATAGTGAGTGAAGTAGGCGGGGCTTCTGGAGGGGATGTAGATTCACCAGTAGGGGGCTTCTGGAGGGGATGTAGATTCGTAATAGTGAGTGGAAGTAGGCGGGGCTTCTGGAGGGGATGTAGATTCTTTCAGGCGGGGCTTCTGGAGGGATGGATTCGTATTCGTAATAGTGAGTGAGTGGAAGTAGGCGGGGCTTCTGGAGGGGATGTAGATTCGTAGGAGGAGGGGATGTAGATTCGTAATAGTGAGTGGAAGTAGGCGGGGCTTCTGGAGGGATGTAGATTCGCGGGGCTTCTGGAGGGGATGTAGATTCGTAATAGTGAGTGGAAGTAGGCGGGGCTTCTGGAGGGGATGTAGATTCGTAATAGTGAGTGGAAGTAGGCGGGCTTCTTCGTAATAGTGAGTGGAAGTAGGCGGGGCTTCTGGAGGGATGTAGATTCGTAATAGTGAGTGGAAGTAGGTGGGTGCTGAGCCTGTGGTTGTTCTATATGCAAGTATCAGTGTCTTGAACTGGATGCGAGCTGCAACTGGTAGCCAGTGCAAGGAGATAAAGAGAGTTGGCACGTAGTAGAATACTAAAAATGACTCTGTACACTTTATGAATGGAACAGTAACACCCTGGCAACCATTCAGAACCCCCTAGCAACCATACAGAATAGCCTGACACTTAAAATGACTCAGAATGTTTTAGCAGCAGGACAGCAGCACCCTAGCAACCCCTCAGAACACTTTAGTAACAGAACATTAACTCCCTAGTAAACACTCAGAATTTAGAACCAAATTTTGTTCACCCAAGATTGAAAATTCTGTAAACTTTTACTTACTCTCAAGTTGTTCCAAACCTGTAGGAGTTGCTTTCTTCTTTTAAACACCAAAGAAGATTTTTTTGAAGAATATGGGTACCAAACAGTTGCCGGCAGCCATTGACTTCCATTCATTTTCTTCCATACTATGTAAATCAATGGCTACTGTCAATTGTTTGTAAATCAATATTCTTCAAAATATATTTTTGGTGTTCAACAGAAGAAAGCAACTCATACAAGATGTATGAGATGTAAGTGATGACAGAATTATATTTTTTTTACCCCTTTAAATAAATGTAACTGAACTCCTAGTATGTTCTAACTGAGGATCTTCTGAAGCTGCAGAGAATATCAGGGTGTGTCAGAAACGATTGATCACTCATATGGACCGGAGTGACCAGTAAAACAGCTCGGCTTCATGATCCGAGGATGCACTTTACCAGATCCATCCGCTCTAATTTTATTGATACTCATGCGCTGGACAAACAGGATGTAGAAAAAAATATAAACCCGAGGATGATTGCAGCAGATCAATGTAAAACAAGATCATTAGCACTGTATTCCACAACCTTGAGAGCTACAAGACAGTGGCGAACTAAAGCAATCCTCGTAAATTGTTAATGCGTCCTACCTCTAGAATACATAAACAGCTAAATGACATCAGGAATGAAGGAAAGGAAATAGGATGAGGATGAGTGTGTGTACGTATATCCTGTAGACATAAGTCTTGCGACTCTTTCCTGTGAGGTCTTGCCTCAAACAGGCCAATTAAACATGGTGCCCACACTCTGAGCTTTGCTATTCAGATGGGTTCGGTATTAATCACCAAGCTAACAAATCTACTCCCACCCTTTCTGCACCGACGCCCCCTCTTAAAGACACACCGCACCAACAGCAACAGCAGCAGCCCCACATCTCTGCTCATTTAATCCCACCAATCACAGCGCTAATGATAACAGTTGTTGACAGTGCTTCCGGCACCTCAACCTCACCTTTATGCGTTATAATTAATAAAAGCCCCAATATTACTGAGAGAGCAAGAAAACCTGTTAAATCCTCTCAGAGATGATATAAACATGTGAACACTGTCGACACATATGAAGTCATTATTTGTTCATTCTTTAAAGTATAGTGTTAATATCTTCAAATGTGCTCATTAAAGAGGATTTTTTATTTTTCAATGATAATGAAGACAAGATGAAAAATAAATAAACAGTTTTAATTAAAAATAACATTGATGAAAATATGATGAGACAAGAAAATACACCTTAAGACCACACACACACACACACACACACACACACACACACACACACACACACACACACACACACACACACACACACACACACACACACACACACACACACACACACACACACACACACACACACACACACACACACACACACACACACACACACACACACACGCATATATTAAATAAATCAAATTGTATTTAATAAAATAAATGTATTCAGAATTAATTTAAATGCAAATACAAAATATAAAATATTTTATTTAACTTAAAGACAATTTTACTATTTAATCAGGCTAAAATGAATGAAAATGAGGATGAAATATTGACTGAATTTAAAAGGTGAAATAAATAAATCTGTAAAAATGAAAACTACAAAACACTATGAGCACTAAATCTACATCCTACACCTGTACAACTCTTGAAGATGAAATCTAATTGTAAACCCATGGCTACTTAATTTTAAACCTTTAATCCTCATTTCTAAACTCCAGTATAACCTACAACTGAAACTTCAAAGCCTTCAAAATAAATCCTTATATGACTAAAACTAATTCTAAAACTTAACTCCAAAGCCTATTACCAAAGACTCAATCTAACCACAAACCTTTAATCTTTAATTCTAAAACCTAAAACAGAATTCTAAAACTGCAGTATTATTGGCTCTTGTATGAGATATTGCTTGCAATGTTCTTCATTTGTCACTTTGGATAAAAGTATCTACTAAATGATTCAATTTAAATTCTACAACCTAAAGAATAAATCTAAACCCTTAATATTTAACTCTGAAACCTGAACTCTTTAAACAACCTAACCCCTTAAAACTAAATTAATATTCTAATTATATGCCTAAACTAAGTCATAAAATAAACCCATAATTATTTAAGACCAAAACCTAAAAATAATATACCTTTGACTTATACTTCGGGGCCGTTGAATGCTTGAATCTGATTGGCTGACGAACGTTCTGAGGTGTGCAATTATTTTCAGGGAAACGCACAGCGAACGTAGTTCCAGGCAGCTCTCTTGACCGCATTACAGTTCCGTATCACTTCGCCAAATGATTTCTGTTATGAGTCTTACAACAGCAAAATAACCAAAACCCACAACGACACTGGCCAAACAAATAAATACAGTAAACAAAAGGATAAAATCGACAGATCTTGTCCATGTTTTTGCCACACAATTATGTTTTATTATGTACGGAAAGCACATAGCCTAACGTTACTCTCTCTCTCCCGCTCTCGGTCTCTTCCTCACAGACACACATGTAGTTTGCACACACCTTAACATAAGCGCTAATGTAGTTAGCACTACTCTGACGATTTTATCAGTAACATAGTTTAAGAACTTAAAAAATACATGACTTCTCACAAGCGAGGTAACAACAAAGGCGCTGTTCGTGAAGAAAATGAACTTAAAGTCTCATTATAGACATTGCTGCCGATCACTGACTCACAGAGGTAACATTAATCTCTCTCTCTCTCTCTCTCTCTCTCTCTCTCTCTCTCTCTCTCTCATAACTTAGTTATTAACTGTATTAATTGCATTAGTCTGCTATCAACGGCTCCAGCCTCCGTTACGGTTTAAAATTATGTTTTGGAATTAGCAAGGGAGGCGTTGGATGAGATGCGGAAGAAATAATCCTACTCACAATAGCAAGTGAAGAAGAAAAACAGGACGAATGCCTTGAAATATATCATCTGACCGAGGTCTTGAGGTGTGGCAACCGAAGTATAAGCGGAATAATTGAGAGCCGTTGAATTATTAGAAAAACAATGCAAACCGTGATCGTTATCGCATCACCACCTCAGGTGTGCATTATTTTTCTGATAATTCAACAGCTCGGAGTCAATTATTCCTTACATAAACCAATCTTTAAAAATCCTAAACACAACATATAAATCCTGAAACTTGAGCAAACACTTAAAACACAATCTAATGTCTTAACTTTAAACCTCAATCCTAAACTCAGAAATGCTAAACACTGTGGTATTGTTGGCTCTCATATGAGAGATGCCTTGTGATAAAAAGCATCTAATCAATAAATCTACAACCTAAACTATAAATCCTACAACCTACACCCTGAATACTAAATCTAAACCCCCAACCCGCAATATTTAACTTTAATCTCTAAACTCCAACAGCAACAATCTAAACCCTAAAAACTCAATTAACATCCAACACTAAGTCATAAAAAAAGAAAAATGATCACCAAACTCTAAACCCCAAAGCCTAAAAAACCTTCAGACAGAATCCAAACCCTGAACTCTTTAGCTCTAAGTCCAAAACACATTTAAATCTCAAATCAACTAATTTCAAGTCGACCTTTAAAAACAATCACTGCTAAAATCAATCCTAAAAATTGTTGGTGAGAGAAGAAATAAAAGATGACTAAATCTAAACTCTAAACCTTTAATACCCTACTTTAAACCAGAAACTCAATCAGTAACAACCTAAACCCTTAAAACTACATTTAAATCCTAAAAGGTGAACATTTAAAACAAAAACTAATATAATATCTAAATTCAAAAACCTAAACACTAAACTTGAAAAAAGTTAATACAAAAAACCTCAAGTCTAAACTCCAAAATAAAACAAAAATCAAAACAGACTAAATCCTTCAGACCAAATCCAAATCTTGAACTTTTAAAGACTTTGAACCAAATAAACCAAGAAAAAAAAACATTCAGACTAAATCCAAATCCTGAACTTTAACCAAGTCTTGAACACATTTAAATCCTAAAACTTTAACATAAACCCGTTAAAACAAAACTGATTCAATGTCTAAACTCCTTTTTTCAACCCTAAACATTTAACCTAAAGTCTACAATCTAAGACTAAACTTAACCTCTTTTTGACCATTACTGTTTCTAAGTCACGTTTGATAAAACCATTTACCAAATGACTAAATGTAAATCCTAAACTATAAAGTCTACAACCTTGGAGACTAAATCTAATCCTAAACCATTAACTCTTTAACCCTAAAGTACCACGTCTAAAGCCTATAACATTAACACCTTAAATCCACAGTGTCGTTCTTATAGCCCAATAGATCAGAGACGCTACAGACAGGCAAGAAGCCAATGACACTGAGACCTCCGTCAGACGTGGACGTGATCCCTCAGAATGAAACATAGGCTCATTACGGGCCGTCGGCGGAGTCTGAAGAAAGACATTCATAGGCCATCATCTGAATGTTTCACTGGCGTCTTGCTCCCCCCCCCCCCCCTTCAGTTCCATTGCATCATTTGATCTGTCATGACACTCAGCGATCCCTCTGGACCGTGTGCGATGGCACATCATGGTGATACACACCCGCTGGAACCCCCTGAGTGGAGGGCCAGCCTGCTGCGGGAACTGTCTAGATTAATATTTGATGACCTGGTGTATCCCCTGGCAGCTTTTTGACTTTAATTAAGAGCCAGGATGGTCACTAATCTCTGTTTACGCAACGCCGAGTCAACCTGAAGAGTGCTGTCAACATCCCAGCAGACCTTCAGAGCCAAACACACACGCCCAGATGAGACCAGAAGACCGGCGGGGAGAGAGATGAGCAAAGACAGATGCAGATCGAAGGAAATTGAAGTTTTGCACTTTTCGAAGGTTTTTATGAACTGCTGCTCCTTTCCAATGGCAGCTTTTCGGATGTGGAAGAAAACAGAGGAAATTACATTTCTGGGAGACATTATGAGAGATGTGTGTGATCTGTGACCGGTGACTTATCATATCGAACAATCACTAATTCTACTTTAATTATAAATTAATATTAATTAGTGTTGGAGCTTCTATAAAAGGCAACATGAAATGATTACCATCTAATGATCAGACTATGATATTATTAGCAAAAGTAATTTCAGACGTGGAGAAAGTTATTACATTGTGATTATGAAAAGCGTTATTTTTCTTTAGAATAACGTACTGATCATGCACATAAGACCAGGCACATTTATTAAAACAGTAGATGTGGGTGATTTTTATATTAAGCAGCTTTTAATAAAAATCTTTGTTTATTCCACTCATATTATACACTGTTCCAGTTTGCTGCCAAGGCAGAAATACTATATAAACTGCACTATATATATACACATTTCTTAACAATAAAGAACTTCTGATATTATAACAAACAATATGCTTTGTTCTGCACAAACTATGGACTATGTCTGTGATGGACTTTTTATCTCACAATGTACATTGGTCACCTTGACATGCCCACTACCACTGGACGATTTAAGACCTAGATTACTGAATATTAAGATTCTAAGGGAGCGTGTACGAGTTTATGAATTTCAGTAGAGTGTGACGGATCTACTGCATTTATGTCTGGACCTTGACAAGCACAATGAAAATCTGATCATGCACACCTGCCACCATGCATCTAATGAAATTGAGAGAATCAACCACAAAAAAAATACCACAAGCAGCCGCCCACCAACACACAGTTTATATCTCACAATCTAGCTATCTAAAAAAAAAAAAACTCAAAATATCTCGAGATATAAACTTTACTATATAAATATTACCTTTTTTATTAATTGGTGGAAAATAAAAGTCAGAATTTTGAGATGTAAAGTCAGAATATTAATTTACAAATATAGACATACTATTGTTAAATGTATGCTCGTAATACATTATGTTATGTTAACTGATACAACTATAAATGTTAAAATATATGTGTAGAAAATTATAAATCTAATTTTCGGTATGATGCCTGCTGTATTACACTACATTAAAGCACTTAACCTTATTCTAAAGTGTTACCATAAATATCCTCAAAAGTCTTTATTCTTTTACATTATGATCTTACTTTCAAAATGACCTCAAGTTCATTTACTCGCTCACCCAACCACGACAGACTCCAGATGCTATGCTTCTTATTTCCTTTTCTATGTAGAACACCGAGTGATAAAAGATGCTACGCAGTCTATCTTGGCTTTTCCCCAAAATCTCACCACATAATGATGAAAAAGTGCACCAGGCTTAAGGGTTTCCTCTGTCACCCCGTCGGGCTTCAGATATCCCATAATGTGCTACAGCTGTTTGGCGAAGCAGCCTGTAATGATACGAGGTGGCCGTTCGTCTCTGGTGTTAATGACGCGCATTCTGCTGCTTACATGGTTCTGGCCCATTACCTCAAGAGATTCCTCAGATCGGCTTTATTATTGTGCAGAAAAGCAACAATGACCTTTGATTTTTTCTTCCGGAGAAGCCACCATCAAAGGTTCACGTGACCAAATAAACAGGGAAACCTCAGTGTAATGATTACAATCACCTTCAGTCAGACTCATAATGAAGTGTGACTAATTAGCTTCCAGACAGAGTTTGAACCGGTGTCTGTATTTGACACACTGACTCTGTCGAACATCACGACTGCTGCGCTACAGTGTTATATAATCACAGAGGGATGAACCATATAAAGTTAAAAGGGAGGTTTTCTACACTTTTGTTGAAGTACACAGATTATACTAGCTTTCCTCAACCAAACTTTAGTTTTACGTGACCATTTTCCATCTTCTCTATGACTCTCACAGTTAAACCGTGTGCTACTGTACCTTTAAGACATTACGCAAATGATGACCGTAACCTCCATATATGTACTGTTGTTCATCAGAACAGACCAAATCTTTGAAAATTTCACGTTTATTTCGTGAAATTTACTAGCAAGAGTGAAAATAGTTTCAAAGCAAGTCATACAATTCTCTTTCAGTGTTAACGACCTCATGGTTGCGATGTCTAATGAGTGTTCAGTGAGGGCGGAGCTTCGCAGAAACAATGCTGCAAAAAATTGAAACAAATCGTTTGTTGCTGGTTAGGACAAGTTGGTAGTCCACCTATACTGTAATACAAAGTTGTAAACAAAAATACTATTGGAGAAAATTTTAATACAATACAATGAAATACAATACAATGAAAAATTTCAGTCTTTCTACTTCAAAATCTAAAATTTGATTCAATGTGTTTACTTGCCTGTTTCTTCGTAATGAATTGTGAAACTAGCAACTTCTGCGTGAAAATGGTTTCAGTCCTTCACAATTTTATTTATTTATTCATTCAGTGTGTTAATGACCTCATGGTTGCAACGTCCAACGAGTTTTCAGTGAGGGCGGAGCTTCCAACAAACAATGCTACAAAAATAGAAACAAACTGATAGGAAAAAGCTGTTTAGGACACATCTGTAACAAAAAAAAAGATTTTTGAAGTTGTAAATAAAACAGAATATTTTACAAAAAGATACTATTTAACTTCTTCGAAAATGTTACGTTTAATTAAATGTGTTATTTGCCACTTTTTGTAATAATTTATAACATTTCTAGCAATTTCAAAAACTTTTTCTACACCAATTTTTTTCAGTGTGGAAAGAACTATTTTATTTTAAATAAGCAAGAACAACTTTATTTATATTTAGTCCGAAAGTGTATTATGCTATTAAAAAAAAAAAAAACGTGTTTCCAATAGCAAAAACTACAGTATTTATAGTGTATTCTTTCCTAATTTTTTTTTAAAAATAGCCCAAAGACAACAGAACAGTTATGTAAGAACATCTAATGTTTAAATGCTTTGAAATCAAGCATGTGTGATTATTTGACGCTCACGTAGTTTGGATATTTAAGCAGATTTTGCTGTGGGGATGTGTAATGTGTGAGGTCATACTGAGGTTGTTATGGATTATGTCACAGGCAGTTTATGGGGCTTTTTGCCCTTTTAGGTTACTATTAATATTCAAAAGGGCATTTAATTTATGAAATGACTGTCGTGAACAGATGTCGGGGATTTTAACCTGCGACGAGTTACTCTATTTAATTAACATTGAGTTGGAAAATTGCTCTTGAACCGTGAGCTCAGTGGTGATTAATGGAGGGTGATTTTTTCCAGATGGAGGGTTTAGTTGAGACATAGATCAGTCTGAGAGGTGGTTTCTAACGTAACCCTGAATCAGTCGTACTCAGCAGGTACTCACGCTGTAATGTTAGCACGGTAGAGCACGGTTTGATGTGAGTTAATAGAGCGTTGCAGGAGGCTGCTTAAGCTCATCGCTCCTGGATGCCATCCAATCAATGCACACACACCTGAGCCAAATACAAAACAAAAACGGTTTAGAAATGTACAATAGTAACATCAGTTGGAAAATAAATGTCTTTAAGATACTTATAACATATGCTTATATTTGTCATCGCCATTTCCCTTACTTGATATATTGATTGGAAAGTTTGATTGTCGTTGCAATGCATTCTGCAACTTCTTATGACGAGAACAATGTCTAGAAAGCTAGATACTTATGTATATAACATAATTTAAAGTATTTTACATGATATTTACTCAAAATCTCTTGGGGGGGGGGAGTTTTATTTTAGTGTAATTGGGGTACTATTATAATTTATTTGATTAATTTTGTATATTTTACATTTTAAGTTGTTTTGCAACAATACAATACAAGTTTGTTTCTTGTATAAAGTAAATACTACTTCGCGCTACTTTGAAAATGTCATGTTTAATTTAATGTGTTATTTGCCACTTTTTGCAATAATTTGTAAAACTTACTAATTTCTAAGCGAAAACTTTCTTCACCCATTTTTTTGTTTGGAATGAACGATTTTATTTTAAATAAGCAAGAATAACTTTATTTCTATTTAGTCTATTTAGTTATAATATATATAGTTATACAACAGTTCGTTCTGGTTCTCAAATCTGATTGGTTGAGAGCCGTGAGATATTGTACAGGGGCACGTTCAGGCTCACACCGGTGCCCAACGTTTTGCTACGGTTTCTGGGTTGAACGACATGTTTCCTGGAAACGGTGTGCAACAGGGTTTGATATACGTTTTCTCTTGTTTGGTGGGTTGTGTCAAAAATGTCAGCCCAATCAGCAGTAACGTGTATATAAACCACGCAGTATTAAAGAGACAGCTCGCACAATGTGTCCAAGTGAAGTCATTTACAAATGTGTCCGCTGCAGCTCGGTATACGCAACAATAGAAGATATTAGAAGTCATGTTTGTCTTAAGAGTTTTATAGAGTAACATAGCATTTCAACATGATGATGATGATGAATTTGTAAGTACATTTAATTAACATCAAAATAAATTCATTGTAACATCAAAAATATAGTCATTGTAAGATAAAAATTCATATATAATATAGATGTAATAATAATTACACACACACACACACACACACACACACACACACACACACACACACACACACACACACACACACACACACACACACACACACACACACACACACACACACACACACACACACACACACACACACACACACACACACACACACACACACACACACACACACACACACACACACACACCTTAATTTAGGCATTTATATTTAACTATATGTAAGATCTACAATTGAAATAAATAAAATGATTGAAATTATAAAAAGAAAAATTCTATAAAATATATATATTTTTTTTCCTCTTGGAAACCAGCTTCTACAGCTTTGAAACTTGGTTCCATAATTGAAGATGGGTTGATGGAAGAATTTAAGGCAAAAGTTCTGCTAAAGTTGTGACTTGACAGGACTGATCAAACGAATGAGTGATTTCAGCCACAGCATTTTCAACTAAAACTTCTTCACCTACCCCAATTGTGCAACTTAATATTCAAAGACTGCATCTAAAATCCACCTGACTCCAAAATCTGAGCAGACCATTACGCCTCTAGAGGCCAATAATCTCAAAACGTATCAAAATGAATCAGCACGACTAGCATTACTGCCCCCAAAGCTCACGCAACTCAATCAAAATGAGGCATTTGATAAAACAGGATGTCAAGAGCGAGTCTGCCATGTCTATGCAAGCTGCTCACTAGGATCTGGAACAGCGTCTGTCTATGCTCAGGCTGTTAATGAGCTGAATTCAATCACCTCTTTCTGATTGCAGGGGCTGGAGGTGAGACAGGAAGACGTGCGACAGCATTTCTTATTCCTACCAGAAACTCCACAACCATTTCATTACCACAGCACTTCAAAAGCAATCAGCTCTGACGGCAGAGATTTCAAAGGTGCGTTCACACAAGGATACACTCGCTTCTGTAGAGCTTCATGCAAAACGCCATCAAAACACCAGGCGAAAAACAAAAATACGTGAAAAACAAAAGAAGAGCTGAACATGACGGCTTACTGAATGAGAAACAGCCTTCAAATAAACACCATTTTACTTGTGCCATACTTTGTGTTTATGAGTGAAACAAGGAAGGAGCTTGATTTTAGCTGATGAGAATTGACTGGATGGGGAAAATTTACAAGGAATAAGGCCGAATCAATCAATTCAGATGGCAAAGCAATTTATTACGTTTTAATAAAAGATAACGACATGTATTAAAAAAAGTAAATAGAGTCAATTTTGATTTCATGTTGACTTTAACTATTCCCATTGCTTTGATAATCAGTCCCTCATTTATTTGTTTACTCATTTGTTTCTTTTAGTTGTTAAATGACTGATTATGTTAAATTTGTCTGTCTCTTTCTCGCTCTCATTAGACCCGGAATCCCATATTAATTCAGACAGAGACAATGGAGCGGGGAAATATTTTAAATCACCAAGGTAATTAAAATAATACAGTTCAAAAAGTGTGTGTGTGTGTGTGTGTGTGAGAGAGAGAGAGAGAGAGAGAGAGAGAGAGAGAGAGAGAGAGAGAGAGAGAGAGAGAGAGAGAGAGAGAGAGAGAGAGATGACAAGACTGTGTTCATAGATTGTCATGTTTACATGATTTTCATGAGTGCATTAGTATGAATATTGTGCATTAGTAGTGAAATATAATTGTGAGGCAATTACGACGAATCAAATTACTTCATTTCAGAAGAGAAGTCAATCATTACGGTAGTTGATGTGAGTGTTTGCGTCACATTTGTTTCCCGAATAAGTACTTAATTAGTATTTATGCCTTGGTTTTTAGTAAAACAAAAAAGGAATAAATAAGTAAATATAATGAATTTGTTTGGTTTGTATTTTTTTTTTACTGAAAAACAAGGCATAACAAACTAAAAAAATAATATTAATATTTAATTTGTTAAATTATTCATTTAATTAATAATTTAATGAATAATACAATACATTTTAATATTTAATTCGTATATTAATATTGATATTTTAAATGTTAATATTTAATTGCATTAATTCATTACTTGTAAGATACGAAAATACATTTACTATTTTTTTAAAGCACCAATCTAGCAAAATTTTGTGAGGTTTAATCTTAAAAAGAGAAAAAACAAAGATATATTGGCTACAGTTGAGTCTTAAAAGAACAGTTCAATTATTTTATTGCACAAGTCAAATTTATCTCTTTTATCATAATTTTTATGATACATATGCATCCTTTTTGAAGCTCAAAAGTGTCAGTCTACATTTATAGCACTGCATGGAAAAATATATTTATCAAATAAAATAAAAAATAATTTTCCTTTAATATGTCACGCAAGTTTGCTTCTTATATAAATGATTCTTATTTTAATATATTACTAGAAAGTAGGCTGAAGATACTGATTAAGAAAATGCTTTTAGAGTCCATAATTTAATGACTCATCCTTATTGAACTCCATAAACCCTTTTTTCGACTTCACACAATGTCCTCTGTCTCCTTTAAAAGCTTTTATTGTGACTGATGTCATTGTCCTCTCCGGCATGAATAACAGCAGCGCCTCTGGATCAGAGAATCGGTCATTCACACACACCGTTCTCACCCCAATTTAACTGCAAATTAAATGTCAGAGTCTGGCACGGAATTCTGATCAGGAAACGCTCAGATGAGAGCAATTTGTCTTTGATAAAAGGCGGCGGACAGACTTTTCCTTTTTCATTAAACGCGTTAAAAGAACAGATGTACGAGAGATGGATTCTATCTGTCAGGGGTTTGACGGTTCTCAACCCAAAGCAACACCATCCAGAACAATCAGATCTGCTGTGAGGAGAGCACAGAACATCCAACATGACACAGATGGATCTGGGAATATAAGGTCACGCTCTCTCTGAGTCGCTCTGTCTGTCTCTTTCGCTCTTTGGTACGTGATAATCCATCCTGATCTTCATGTCGGCTTGGAGGCAGAGCTGAGAGTGATGGCCCGAAGCTTGACGTGCGTCAAACATCACAGGCTCCTCTCGGTTCCTGAACGAGCCTGAACACCTTTATAGATGTTCCTAACAGGCTTCTGAAGCAAAGCGCTACAGGAGGAAGGTCACGTGTGAGGCATTGTTGGCTGGGAAGTACCTTAACCATCTTCAACAATGAGATCCTGGAAAAATCCACTTCATGTTCCCCCGGGAAGCCGCTTTTATTTGCCAAAAGAAAGATTAGTCTTCCTCTATGAAGCTGCCAGAGGCTGCGAGGCATGCTTTCTGTGGAGTGCTGATGTCCACCTGGCGCTTCTTCAGTTCATCAAGAGCAAGGCCTTCTGTGTAAAACACATCCTCTGGGTAAATGAAAACCTCATCCATCTTTACCCAATGTGCGTAAAATGGACAATGAGAACATATGAGAGCAGGACTATACATTTTGATGGCTACGCAATTCACACAATACTCATTTTTTGCCACTTTTTAGGTAGAAGAGTAGAGAAATGGGATCAGGAAATGGCTAAAGATCGAGTCAAACTCCCGTTGACCACATGTGCGCCAAGGCTCATTGTGTTGGAGCTAAAAATTGACCAATAACTGAGAGAGATGTAGTATGGTGGCTAGGGTCCTGCCACTAGGACACGGTTCCAACAGAAACAAGCTTTTAACCAAAGAAACAGGCAAAGACAGTTAAGGGGAATTATGCAAATCACAAAATTACTGCTGAATTCAATTTGCACGCAACAATACCCAAACTAGTGGAAAATAACGCTCCACCACTGTAATCCAAGTACCTGATACGGCATTTTAAAATACTGAAAGTGAGCTCGATTGAATATGTGTTATAACGCTCTTCACCATCATTACTGATGCCATGACAAGAATGATTAAACAATTAAAATAACTTTCTTTAATTACAATTGTTAAATTAATTAAATTAAAATAATTAAAATAAAACAAGTAGTCAAATAAAAATACTTTAAAACAGTTTTTTTTATAAAAATTAAATAAAACATTAAATATTAAAGGAGTAAATCATTAAATTAAACAAAATAAGTAGAAAATTAAAAATAACTGAAAATGCACTTTATAATTTTTTTTTATAAAATACATTAATTATGTTACTGTTTGTTATACAGTATATTAAAAAGTAAACTAAAATTAAACACAATAAGTAGGCAAATTACTAGCATAAAACCCCCAAAATGTTAATTTAGATATATATTTTTTAAATCAATATCAAAGTAAATGATTGAATAAAAAATAACTAAATAATTAGTTCAATTACGAACATAAAAAAGGTACAAATATATAAATAAATTAAAAAAGAAACAAAATAAGCACCCAAAAAAAATAAAAAAATAAAAAAGTGAAAAATAATAAAAATGTAATATTAAAGTATTAAAATTATAATATTTCAAATTATATTTAAAAATAATAATTAGTGCCTGTAAAACCTGGTTACTGCACTGTTGGTGATTGGTGAACGTTGAAATAATACTGTGAATTTGCCACTCAGCCTCATGTTAGGTTGCTCCATGCAGAACCTGATGTGGTAAATAAAAACAAAAATAGCCGAATGAATCGATGAACAGATGCTTTAGTGCATAATGGGTCTTTGAAGCACCATTAGCACCAACTAGCTGAACCTCCCCCAAAGTCATCAAACTCCCAGCACCAAAAAACTCTGCTGAGCTCACAACAACAACACGACACGAGATGCCAGGGTATCAGCGTATGTCCCAATCCGCCTTACCTCCAGCCTGATCAATCACTAATACAGTCCCAAAAAACTCTGCTGAGCTCACAACAACAGCACGACACGAGATGCCAGGGTATCAGCGTATGTCCCAATCCTGCCTTACCTCCAGCCTGATCAATCACTAATACAGTCCCAAAGAACTCTGGGAGTCCGGACGGATCAAGATTTCACTCAGGTAATACGTCCCAGCAGCAGACGTGATTAGACAGAGTATCTAAGAGCTCCTGTTTCTGATCACATGACACTGACCCCACTAATCGGTCATTATTTGATCAAAAGGAGACGTGTGGTCAGAATATTCTCATCTAAAATGCAATATGCTATGAAAACGTTATGTTTTGGGCTTTAGCGATGCATCTTATAGCTACTGATCAAAGGATAAACAAGGCTCATTAACATTCAAAGGCCATCTAAAATATCCCCAAAGTGATTTGCCATACATTAATGTTTCTTTAATTCCCTCAGGACGTTTTTCAGCTTCATATCTGGAGGGAAGAGAAGTGGAAACTGCTATTCCGCCCATGACTCCTAATCACATTTCTCTCTTATTAGTTTCCAAGCGCACCAAGAGAAATTAAAGCTGAAGTGGCTGAATCTAATAAATATTGATGTTCATTACAGTCTCTCAGAGCCTTCTCTACCTACCTGTCTCTCTCTCTCTCTCTCTCTCTCTCCTCTCTCTCTCTCTCTCTCTCTCCCCCGTTTGCTTCTCTAGATGTGTCAGCTGTACCCACAATGCCCCTCCCTTCCCGCTCTTTAAATGATCCGCCTGTCCTGTGGAAACAGAAGAGGCAGAGAAACTGGCTGCTATCCGAACATACCAGCATTTCTCAGGTCTAAATATAGACGTTGCACGCTTTGATGTCTGAAATATTAACAGATATCTTGCGCAAACACGCTCCCAAAAAATCAAAGCTGCTTCATTTGATGCCAAGCCAGTGCGCACCTGCCCAAAAGCGCAAACTGAGGGGAAAAAACCTCCAAGAAGAGTGAAAAAACACCTCTTACCGGATGTTTAACGACAGTCGTCCTAATGTGTGTCCGTATCCACAGGGGCGGAATTATATCCAGAATGCTCCGGACTCACAAAACGCACGCTTGATGAAGAGCTTGCAGACGCATCCGTGATCCACCTGCTTCCAACACGCATGAACACACAAGCACGCTCCAACCACACCGACACACACTCGAGCAGAGGGCGCACCTACAGTCAGCCAACGGAGAGGTAAGAGAGAGAGAGAGAGAGAGCGTTAGGACGGCACAAGGTGGAGGGAGGAAGGGGAGTGTGGGAAACCAAGAGAAAGAGAGAGAAAGATGCACCAATCACATTTGCTCTCTTCATTGCCATCACTGTAGCTGTTTTCTGATGGAACAAACTGTCCCATGGGGAAGGACAATTACAAATGAGATCTCTGGAATATCTCAATGGTTTCTACCAGACGGGAAAGAGATTGAATGGGGGAATCCTTATTTTCTTCATCAGTATTTTTCATGTTGTTTCCCATTGAGAACATCCAGAAAACAAGATGATTTTGTTAGATTCATGCCTATGTTTGAAGGTTGGCTTTATCTGTTTCAAATCTGCAGAGCAACCGGAGGTGCAGCATGATTTCACACAGGAAAAACTCATTTAGTCAGGCTGTTTTCATTTAGAGCATCAAATCAGGGGGACTCTGAAGCACAGTCAATCACAGAATGAACATCATATTATTCAGTCAAGTATCATTTTAGGAAATGGCTTCTTTGTAACCAAGACTGTTGACACTGATGTTGTTTTTTCACATATGTGACCCTGGAGCACAAAACCAACCATAAGTAGCACAGGTATATGTGTAGTAATAGCCAAAAATACATTGCATGGGTCAAAATTATAGATTTTTCTTTTATGCCAAAAATCATTAGGATATTAAGTAAAGATCATGTTCCATGAAGATATTTAGTAAATTTCCTTGCTAAGGGCTTCATTTGGACAACTTTTAAAGTGATTTTCTCAATATTTAGATTTTTTTGCACCCTCAGATTCCAGATTTTCAAATAGTTGTCCTATCCTAACAAACCATACATCAATGGAAAGCTTATTTATTCAGATGCAGCTTTCAGATGATGTATAAATCTCAATTTCGAAAAATGGACACTTAAGACTGGTTTTGAGGTCCAGGGTCACATATAACAATACCATATTTGTTGTAATTGTATTATTTCAGTGTATTATATATGTGTTACTTAATCATATTTTACTGAGCTGTATATGCTTTTTACCTGCATTTTATTATCATTATCATTTTTTTATTTTCTGGCTAATAACAGCAGGGACTACATATGAAAATCAGATTTTTGGCTAAGTCTGTTTATGTAATATCCTTTTTGAAATAAATACATAAAAGAAGAAAAACATTATATGTTAATGGGGTAAGAAAAAAGATAATTCAAGATTTGTCTTCTGAAAAGAGGTCTTTTTATTTTAAGTAATGCAAAAGCACCATAAAGATATCCATAAAATAGTATAAAATAAAACATAATAGTCAATTCATGCACTAAACATATTTTTTTAGCAGAAAATTTAGTTTTCAAAAGAATATAGCTATGTTTTTTCTTGCATCAAATATCACTTTTTTGGATGAACAGTTGTTTAAAACGTAAATTAATTTTAATTAATTAAATTATTTACATACAATAATTTAATATATTAACATTTAAAGTAATTAAATTATATAAATTATTACTTATTACATTATCATAATGAATTTTGAGTATCTTATGCTTGCCAAGCCTGCATTATTTGATTAAATATACAGTAAAATGTGAAATATTTGAAAATAACTTTTCTATGATAATAATTTAAAATAAATGTTTTGTACTGTAATACATTTTCAAATGTAATTAATTCATGCAAAGCTGAATTCTCAGCATCTTCGGTATCACTGATAATATGCTGATTTTTCTGACATTTATTTGAAATGGAAATCTATAAAACATTATAAATGTTTTTACTGTCACGTCTGATCAATTTAACGTATCCTTGCTGAACAAAAGTATTAATTTATTTTTGTTTTCCAAGAAAACGTATTGTGTTTTAAGCATGTTTAGACAAAACTAATGATTACGCAGTGATTTTTCCCGTGTTAGTCTTTGTGTTTGTCCCTCAATCATTGTTCTGCACACGTATGACAGTGATGGATCCTCTATGTTAGCTGAGGACTCAACCGCTCGAGTCTGATAGAGAGAGAACGAGGGGACAGTGTCTATGATGCTGTGGAGTAGACCAGAGAACAGGAGAGAGAGAGAGGATACTGTAGAACAGAAAGCTCAGGATCAAAGCCCAGGATCAGTGTGACTTTAGAAAGTTTCTGCACAGGAGATAAAAGCCTCCAGGAGAATCTTCAGATATCCTCGTTCAGCACAGGTTCTGTTTGTTTGCTCAGATTCTCTGTCTCAGGCTGGAACTGATCATGGATTGAACTGGATTGACCTTTCATGTAAATTGACCCTTCGCTAAGCGCCGCTTTAAAAACATTACTGACCAATCCGACCATAGCAACTGTTGCCGTCCACAGTTTTCTCACAAGCGTTTGATCTTTTCTCATGTAAGTCCATGAGGTCTGTGTGTTTGTGTGCGATTGTTTGAAATGCTATTTTATTAACTTAGTTTTAGTTTTATTTATTTTTACAAATGTAGTCATTTTACGAGAATCATTTATTTTTAGGAGTTTTAATCATGTTAAAATTTATTTGAAAAATTTGCTAAAATGTCAAATTTTTAAATCAGCATTTTTTATGACTTTTTGAGCACATAAAAAAATTGCTGGAAATATCCTTTTTCTAAGCCTGTGGTCAGTAAGATTTTTTTAATATCATTATTTTTAAAGAAGTTAATACTTTTATTCAGCAAGTATGCATTAAACTGACCAAAAGTGACATTTAAAACATTTATAATGTTATTAAAATATTCTATTACAAATAAATGCTGTTCTTTCTATACATCTAAGAATCCTGAAAATCACTAAAAACACTAAAGTTACAGCAGCACAACGGTTTTCAACATTGACATTAATAATACATATTTATTGAACAGCAAATCAGCATATCTGAATGATTTCTGAAGGATCATGTGACACTGAAGCCTTAGTAATGATGCTGAAAATTCAGCTAAATAAATTACATTTTAAATTAATTTAATCATATTATAATTATACGACATTAAAGATAAAATAATTTTCAATTGTAATAATACTTTACAATATACATTTTTTTTACAGACATTAAAAACTGATATGCTTTATTTTGAATTTGAATGATTATTGTTTGGTATAAAAAATACCAAAATGAAAATAATATGAAAATTATAAATAACTGAAACTACAATGTAAAGTGAAAAAAATTACAGCTAATCAAAACATATTTGATGTATAATATACAGCAGGGGTGCAGGAATTTGGACCAATGAGATTTGTTATGGGCGGAGCTACCTAACATGACTGGGCATAAATAGGAAACAAAACAACTAAAATGTTCATCTTTGGACAAATGTCTTCGTATCTGGTCTTGTGATCGGTCCAAACATTCAGATACAATATTCAGATCCTGTCAAACATATGACGGGAAACTGGAGGTCTTGACTGGCAGGTGGAGGGAAAGTGTCTAGAGGAGCAAGAGGGAGAGAACGACTAGAGGAGTGCAACAGAGAGAGGGAGAGAATTGCTCCCAGCAAATCGTATAAAGCCATGAATAATTTACCACCTCCTCCAGCAAACCCTGATCTTTTTGTCCGTTGACTCAGGAGACCGAGGCTTTATTGGAATGAAGGCTTTCTGTGTCCTAATTTAGCATTTGCTGCCGTATCCCAGAGTGAGAGAGACGCTGCAGAGTTGCACGGATCCCAGACGCAGAACGCCTGACCTTAGAGAGTCTCGTGAAACGCGGCTCCCGGGAGGAACCTGGCCGGCTGTGAAACATGTGTGTGCCTGTTTGGAACAAGCGGGAGAATTGAGGTGAACCAAGCGCTGAAATGCTTTAACCCGTCTGAAGATGGCTGGTACATAACAGAGCGATATCATTTTCTTTGAACCCCTGATGGCTAAATAACTCACTTCACCGGACAGCAGATGGGGGACTAGCTGAGAGCTCCAGCGGGAATAGGAGTTCATTTAAAGTGAACATTCCTTTTGTGGCGTCCCACCATCAATCTATGCCATTTCAATCCAATACCATTACACCAAATGTCTTGTAATGATATTGAAAAAGTAATGCTGCCCTGTCCATTTTGTTTATGATGGATAAATGACTTGACAGGCCATATTCTATGCTTGCGTGAATTCCCCCCCCCCCCCCTTTTGTTGGATTTTTGCCATATATAAAGGACAGAAAATAGGATTGGAAATAACTTCCTGGAATGGTTGGAATCAAACCATGATCATCCACATGAGCACCAAGATCCATCTGCACTGACTAAAATATTATTTCAATAAATAAATAAACATTTATGTGATAAATAAACATAAATAAAATATGAATTAATACATATTTATTATTGTAATATAAAAATGTATTTATATAAATAATAATAGATTTAATGCATTTAATATGCATATTATTTCAGATAAATATAATGTAAATAAAGTATAAAATGTATGAATGAATAAAATGTGTATTTATTCACTATAATATTTTCATACTTATTTCATATTTGAAAAACCTTAAAATAGATCAAATATAATAAAAAATATATTTAAAATAGATAAATAAATGAAAAAAATAATTTATGCATAAACCAACTATGTATTTATGTACTCTAAATATGTAATATTTTAATACAAATATTTATTTAATATTAAAATATGAATAAGTATAAATACATATAATTATAGAAAGACAACGACAGACGGACAGACAAACAGGAAAATATAGAACGAATGACAGATAGAAAAAACAAGGAATGTTAGAACAAATAAGATGCATATATATAATATTATACATTTTATGAATAAAATTTGAATTTATTTACTTTAAATAATTAACATTTTAATATTTTTCATATTTGAATACATTTAAAATTTGTATTTAATTTATTATATTAAATTATATTACATTTATATTTAATATATTGAGATAAATATAAATCAATAAAATATGAATTTATGAATGACTGAACTGTGTATTTATTTAATATAAATATTTAATATTTTAAATCAATATTTTCTAATAGAACTTGCAAATATTCTGAAATGTGGTTTCAAATGCTAATATGGGCATTCAGAGTTTGAATCCAGTTTATGTTGCACTTAAAATGTACTTATTTATTTATTTGGATATATTAAAATAATAATTTATATGAACTATATTAAAGTATTAAATGTTTATATAAAATATAAATGTATTACATTTATTATCTTTTTGTCAAGTGATGTTGAGTATTCTGGGAATTGGTCTGAAAAATGATGTTGCAAATTGTTCCAAATATAAAAATAAATAAATAAATAATTGAAAAGTAGAATTTCAAGAGAGATGCACTCTGCTTGTAGAGAGCAGCAAGCCCTGTGTAGGAACTGTGACAGTAGACCACTGTTCCTCCAACCGGACCTCGGAAAACTCCTCAACTCTCGCCGTCCTGAACTTTGACCCTTGTGGTTTAATAATGCTCTTAATAGAGGCTTTCCTCTCTGACCTCTGCATATTTTCCAGGCTCATTATACAGTCATTCAAGCTAATGATCATCAGGGGGCTCGTTATCTCCCAGTTTTGGCACGGAGCTCAACGCACGCGGCACTAGAGCAGGAGCTGTCAGAGGCCTGCTCTTCTGCGGAACAATTTTAAAGCCAAATCATTCACAGAAGAGGCTGACTTTATTAAATTATGAATAAATGAAAAGTTCTGTGGAGCAGAACCCCGCTTTAAAAGGAATGAACAGTTTGACTCTTTCTTAATGCTTGTGCAATTCCATAACGCAACAATCACGTCTCCACAAATGCATTTTCCTTCTATACAATCACGTCTTATTTCAGTGGAAACGAAGATATGTGGGAAACTCAAGAGCAGCTGCCACTTACTTTCACTATAATCTCTGCTGTACTTACTGTACATTCACAGCATTTAGAGGATGCTGATTGATGGAATGATAGGTAGAATTATACCTGAACTTTAGGGGAGTGCTGAAGACAATAAGTGCTGAGACTGCAGTCAGGCTTGAACATTTGTCTTGTATACCTGGACTAGAACAGAAGTAGGACGCAGGTTAACTAGGGCTGTGAACTCAACTGAAAACTTCATGTAGATTCCAATTTTAAGTTGAAAACAGATGGTAGATGACAGGATAGACAGACAGACAGACAGATAGATGACACAGACATTTTTTTTTTTCAATCAATTTTTTTTTTCTAAAACAATAGTTCAGATCTCTGAACAATTAGTTTCTTGTTCACATCAGATTGGAATTTCTTTATGATTTGAGCAAATTGCAAATACTTTGGCACATGTGTGCAAACAGTAAGTACAATTGTCTGCAGTTTGCACAACAACTAATTGCATATGGCTTGTTGATCAAAACTGACGAGTCGATTCTCACTTAAACTGTCAAACTCTTCACAACTTCTCAATCATTTTTCATCGTGTAAGCAATCACATTCAAAACGATCCATTCAATTATGAAAAATGTGTATACACGCATGTATATTCCATAAATATCTGACATTGACATTGTTTGTAATGTCTGCTAAATTGTACAAATGACCTCTAATTGCAATACAATTTGAATCAAACCATTTCTGTAACAATCAAGTTTGGGAGCATATATATGTAGATTGCCCACAGCACAATCACTACCATTTTTTTTAAATGGAGGACTTCCACAACCCTGATCTGCAGCAACATGCTCGTGGAGGAGCAATTGGAAGATGTGTAAGAATACACGTCTTCAATTGATGTGTAGAGGAAGACGTGTTGGTTGTCTTCAAATTAGTGGTGTTAGAGGAAGACATAATAGAGAAAGAGGTGGAAATAGAAGCAACCTGGTCTCATAAAATACGTCTTGCACTTTTGTGCGACACCGTTTTGGACGAGGCCGGGTTCAATCTGTCCAAAGGCCGGAGAGTGGTCGCAATCTCATTGGACACGAGCCAAATACGTGACACTGGCACGTTTTTATTACGGAGATATAGGTACATATTGTTGTGAAACGTGCAGCATTTCAGAGAATGTTCATATTACATATTGAACCGGGCTCTTTGCCCTGCTCTAATACCAAACTTATTCCAACCTTTCTAAACGTGCCACACTTATACAGAGACTTGATTAACAAGTGAAACCGGAGGTCTCTTAGTTAGACCATATTGTTTTGCCAAGATGTAAATGGATATTTTGTGTCTGGGATTAATGTCAGCTTTATTAATCCACCGAACCAACTTATTGTTAGGGACTGGTTTGCTATCACATTTGTGTGAAAAGGAGTAGCAGTGGAGTTCCACCATACTGCCTCTAGTGTTTGTTTCTGTTTCTTTTGGAAACTGCAGTAATAGGAAAGTATTTTTTCAGCTAAAAATGGAGGTGTGAACAGTACAAAATGCTCATGAGACCAGGTGAATTGAAGAGTCAGCGTTTTATGAAATCAGAGACACTCTGTTGGATCATGTCATAAATGCATGGTTTTGAGGATAACAGCGTAAGATCATTGTGTGGTCATTCAAGCATTTTTGCACCTTTTGTCAAGGGAAAACAGATAAATATGTATTTATACAGATAACTATGTATTTATGTTGATGTAAAATCTTTGACATTCTGACCAACAAGCACAAAACAGGATGTCCACCAAGAATTATTTTTTCTATGGATTTATTTTGTATTTAGAAATTTGCAACATGTATATGACAAAAATTCCATCAGGCTAAGAGAGATCCAAAATGCAATCATAAATGACAATAATGTAATTTCTGCATTTCACCATAGACAAGCACATTTCCACCATAGACGGAGTTTTGAAAAGACATCAAATGACTATGAAACAACTCTACAAGGTGCCATTTGAGAAGAATAGTGAAAGCGTGTAATAAATTCATACAAAAATAAATGTACTGTATAAATACAAAGGTTCATATACCTTTTTTTTCTATGTACTATTGACTCTTCTCAAAAACTATCAGATTTTTTTTATAAAACCTTAATTTCCATGGTTGACTGTCATGCTGAAAAAACAACTAAACATTTTGACCAGTGTGGCTCACACGATGACACAAATACTTTATATTTTGGTGGCCTTGGCCTAAATTACTGACACGATAACTAGGTTTTGAAGCATGAATGAAATGTTTTGGGTGAGTAACTACATTTTGCAGACATGCAATAAAGTTCTGAAGTTCCAGGAAACAGTTGTGACGTTTGCACTCACAGTTTAGAGAATGTTAAGACTGTTTCGAAAAATGTGCCAAAGCAATTGAGAAAAACTGTAATACTTCTAAGATGTTATAATATTCCATGCTATTAATGTGATGTTCATTCAATTATTATTTTTGTTATTATATATATATATTTTTTTTGTGTACATGCATGCTACGTTTTGGCAATATTGTATCATTTACAGTCATGCCAATAAAGTAATTTTGAATTGAAATGAAATGGAAATAGATAGAGAGAGAGAAGAGAGAGAGATAGAAGAGATAGATAGATAGATAGATAGATAGATAGATAGATAGATAAATGATAGCTAAAAAATGAACAAAAGAATGAATGATAGAACAATGAATGACAGAACGAATGATAGATAGAACAAACAAACAACAGAAATGACAGATAGAAAAATGGACAATAGAGAGAACAAACAATGAATGATAGATTTCCCAAAATGCTGTGCAAAATTGGTGTTAAATTGTATTTAAATTGCTATTCCTGTCATTCCAATTCCAGTGGGATATGGCCAATTCAATTCAAATTACACATTAATGAATTGAGAGGGAGCCATTTTTTCAATTCAAAATACATTTAAGTGAATATATTTGGGAGATTCTATGACTAGGGTCTTAACAGGGCAGAAAAGTCAGGGCTTGTATACCGGTGCATGTGCCAGATCCTCATCCCGTGTAATGCCAAGGTCCTTGGCTTTCAGTGAGGGAGAGATGATTGAGCTGTCTGCAGAGATGGCGAGATCTTGGCGAGGATCGCTTTTGGACCGAAGAACGCTCGGTTTTCAGCTTCAAATGAAGGGTGGTCACCCAAGGTGAACTGTCTGCCAAATATCCAGAGATCTGAGATATACCTGAGTGTAAAAAGATTGAAAATGAAGAATAAACCATGTGTCATGAGCACATACATGTTGTGCTTATGACCTAAAAAAGCTGAAGATGAAATAAAATGGCCTATGTATATCAAAAAAATTCATGATTTCTCCAAAAAAAAAAAAAATTGTACACCAAGTATTATGTTCTTCTCTGTGTATTCTTGGAAAACATATACCTAAGTTAAATGTTGTCTGATTGGTTGTGAAATGAACTTCTGATTGATGTCAATGACACGAATAGATGTGTCTTATACTCAAGGTCTTGCATGAGAAAGAAGCAGGACTTTTGCACAAGCTTGATAAGCCACGCTCTTCGTGCCGCCTCTCTGCCACTGAAAATAAACTGGGAACATGCAGTTAGGAAGAGAGGTTATGCTTGACTGAGTCATTTAGTTATTTTTAACTAGTCAAGGCAAACTTTGAAGGAGAGCCTTGTTTGATATTTCAAGTAAACGTTTAGTTAATTTAATTCAAATTCAGACTCGTGAAGTGAAAACGAATTCTTCAGTTCTGAATTTTCTGCTATCATTGCTGTTGCTTTGACATGTGGCTTTATGAAAGGTTTGCTCACAGAGCAACTCTTTGTTATTCAACCCTTAAGGCCTCATATAGTCATTTCAAGGGCCTACCCTCAATTAAAAGACACATAATCCAGGTATTATTTCAACCACTGAACAAAAGGTAGCCAATGAGTCAGCTAATTAACTGTTCGCGTACAGCAGTTAGCAGTAAGAATGTTAATGACTTGCACTGTCAGAACCTTCATTAACAGAACTGACATGAAAATCAACATAGCGACTCATTGTACTTGCGTAATATGACATTTCCAAATGAAAAAGGATATTCAATGAGAAAAAACACAGGTCATGACTTTATTTTATTCATGATTAGGTAGGTAGTGAAGATGGGTGTTTACTATTAATTGTGAAGAACCAACCCCCGACTGAAACATCGAGGGCACCTATTGGTTGAAATTTAAGCAGCACTGCTCTATACAGGTGGAGCTGGGGAAGGCAAGGCAAGTTTATTTCAAAGTGCTTTACATAAAAGGAAGTGAAATAGACATTAAAAATAATAATAAAAACAATCACAAAAATAAAAACAAAATTATATAAAAATGTATTTTAAATTGAATTTAAAACAGTTAAGATTAGAAAATGATTATACACACTGCAATCAGTTCGGACGTAGCACAGTGCTCATTCAACAAATGCACAGCTAAACAGATGAGTTTTGAGTCTGGATTTAAATGTGGCTAATGTTTTAGCACATCTGATCTCTTCTGGAAGCTGATTCCAACTGCGGGGGGCATAATAGCTAAAAGCGGACTCCCCTTGTTTTGTGTGAACCCTTGGTATTTCTAACTGACTCGATCCTAATGATCTGAGTGGTCTGTTAGGTTTATATTCAGTGAGCATATCTGCAATGTGTTTAGGTCCTAGGCCATTGAGTGACTTATAAACGAGTAAAAGTACTTTAAAATCAATCCTAAATGTAACTGGAAGCCAGTGTAAGGACCTGAGGACTGGTGTGATATGCTCAGATTTTCTGGTTCTAGTCAGAATCCTGGCAGCAGTGTTCTGGATGAGCTGCAGCTGTCTAATGGTCTTCTTTGGAAGGCCGGTGAGGAGACCATTACAATAATCCACCCTGCTGGTGATAAAGGCATCGTAAACACGTTTCTCCAAGTCTTGACTGGAAACAAAACATCTAATTCTTGCAATGTTTTTGAGATGATAGTATGCTGATTTAGTTACTGCTTTGACATGACTACTAAAACTAAGGTCTGTCTCCAGAATCACCCCAAGATTTCTGACTTGATTTCTAGTTGTTTGACCCCTAGAGTCAAGGTATGCATTCACCTTGAGAACTTCATCTTTGTTTCCAAATGCAATGACTTCAGTTTTCTCCTTGTTTAACTGAAGAAAGTTCTGGCACATCCAACTGTTAATTTCATCAATGCATTGGCAGAGGGGGTCAATGGGGCTATAGTCATTTGGAGATAAGGCTAGGTAAATCTGGGTATCATCAGCATAGCTGTGATAGGCAATTTGGTTCTTTCTCATTATTTGACTTAATGGGAGCATATACAGGCTAAACAAGAGCGGTGCAAGAATTGATCCTTGTGGGAGTACGCATGTCATGGACGTCCACTGAGACTTATGCTCTCATATACTCACATAATAACCTCTCTCTTCTAAGTATGACCTGAACCATTTGTGTACCATCCCAGAAAGCCCGACCCAGTTTTCCAGTCTCTGTAGAAGTCAAGTCAAGTCAAGTCACCTTTATTTAAATAGCGCTTTTAACAATACAAATTGTAACAAAGCAACTGCACAATATCAAAATAGGAAGATAGTGTGTCAATAATGTAAAATGACAAGATTTCAAACTCAATTTTCAGCTGAAGGCATTTCATTATTGAATTTAGTGATGTCATCATCCAGCTCAGTTCAGTTTAAATAGTATCTGTGCATATCTAGTATACTTAGAAGTATGTTATGATCGACAGTGTCAAACGCAACACTAAGATCTAGTAGTACCAGCACTGATATTTTGCCAGAATCAGAATTAAGGCGAATATCATTTATTATCTTAATTATCTTAAGGTGGAGGGTTTCAGAGAAACTCTGGAAGCATGCTGCAAAATGCTAAAGTGGATGCTAAGCAGCCATTTAAATGTAAACAGCAATCACATGCGACATGAACCAATCAGCTTATGCCAAGTCGGTTAACGCTGCGAATATCATCAGTTATGTTAAGAACCCATCAGCCTACACCATTCTAGAGTTTCTAGAAAGAACTAGGCATGAATCAACCATAATAAGACCAAGCATATGCATTAAAAAAGAAAAAGCCACACATTTTGATTTTAGGTTGACTGAGCGTTTAAGATTCTGTTAAAGACAGCAAAAATGGACCTGGTAAAAATAATCATCAAAATTGCAATTAAGCATTACTTTTGAGAAACAACCCCACCACTGGAACATAATGGGCATCTACTGGCTGAAATATAAGCAGCTTTGATGATGAGGAATTATTCAAAATAAGCAAGCATATGGATTAAGAAGGAAAAAAGCCATACATTTTGATGACATGTTGACTTCATGAGCCTTGACATCAATAATAGGCCTGGTCAAAACACTGGCAATGTAAGCTGGAGATCTGCATCCAAAACAACATCTGCTGGTGACCAGCTATGCTCCTGGGTGCTGTGACCAGCACTGCTGCGTCCTTTGATAGCCGCACACACACGCTCACGGGGTGCTGGGCTGACGCTGTCGGCCTTCACCAAGGAAATCATAATAACATACGACAAAGACGCTGCTTTTGAAAGCCGCTTTGAAATAAGGGGGCGTTTAGACAGAAGAGAGAGATTCACGCACCTTCAGAAGCCAGTGCCGTACACTGCAGCTACAGCCAGAGCAGCACACCATCCATCAACAGCAGACACTGCAGCACAACAGAGCCTAATAAAACAGAGCCAGGGCCGAGGTTGAGGCTTTGTGTCTCAAACCTGCACAAAACAGTGCAGCACATTATCGTAAACATCAGACAAAAAACTAGCAGTGGAAATTATTGGAGAAAGAAATGGGAGTTTCCAATGGAAACTGAAATGTCTAAAAATGTGTGCTACAATACAAATAGAAAATAATTACAGTAAAAATAAAAAATCATTACAAGAATAAAATTAATTATTCTTAATTTTATAATAATTTATTTTTGCATTTACTACTTTTAATTGATCAATTAAATTAATTGTTTAATAATTCAATTAATTATTATCTCAACTTCTGACTATTGGTGTATTCTGTAGTAAAAATGAAGTAAAAATAAAATAAAAATATGATCAAAGGATCTGTCAGGGCTTCATCACAGTCACAGCCACCTCCGTCATCACAGTCACCAGTTCCGACTCACACCAGATCCCTGTCACCTGATTACTGATCACTCGCACCTGCACTCACCAATCAAGTCAGCTACATAACCACTCTCAACTGACCAAGTTTGTCACTGTCCGGTCTACCGTTCACTACCCCAAACAGTTGCCCAGACCCAGTTTGCACTTTTTCAGACTCCCAGCGATCGTTGAGCATTTCTCCTTTATTCCTGGTTCCAGCTCTCCATCGATCCTGCAACGAAAGACTCTCATCAGTACACAGCTAAGACCCATTGAACTGACTTTATCTCCAAGACTCTCACCTGCCATTTGCTCCTCAAGATCTGCTTCCATTCAGTCAATAAACCTGCCTGTTGTTTCACGCACCTGTTATTCCCATCTCCGTTTGTGACAGGATCATTGAGAATTTGAAGTGTTGTTTCCTTATAGTTTTTAAGTTGTTATATATAAGCTGCCCAAACATATATACAAATATACAAATATATGCTTTTAATTTTATAGCAAAAGTTTGGACAGTGACATGGAAGAAATGAAAGAACGTCCTAATCCCAGTGAACACCTCTGGTGTGACTTTAATGCAGACTTTGAGCCAAAAAATCATCACCAAAACACCAATGACTTGTACTTATTATATGGACAAGTATTTTTTTTTTAAAGTCACACAGAGGTGTTCATGCAGGACCAGTCAAGTTCTTCCAGATGAATCATCATCTCTCTTTGACTTGTCTTATCACAGAGACGCTGTCATGTTAGAATAAGGGTTTGTCCAAACTGTTGAAATTAAAAGCACAATTCATAGAATATCATTATATAAAAAATAATTGTACTCATGGATATTACTAAAAGTAGTCAAACCTTTCATTAAAAGGGGGTGACCCAATAATTTTGGCAATATATTGTATTAGATAATAGATACAAATTATAATTAAGAAATTACAAATTAAATAAATAAAAAATATAAATATGTAAACAACATGAAAATACTACAATAAAAAAGCACACAACATTTTTTTGACCTACAAAAAAAATTACATTTGAACTTAAAATATTAATAAAATACTATTACAGTATATAAAATAAAACAAAAATAATAATAAACTGGTGTGCAGCATAAAATGGCACCACTGTCTTTATGAAACAACTAAATCACAGTAAGTAAAGAAAAAACACTCACGTCTTGTTTAGTTGACCCAAAAGACCTCTAACAAAACTTGAATTTATTTCAAAGCTGTGAACTTTGTAATCTTTGGAGAAACAGTGAGTAGCTGTTGGGGGTCATTGGAGGCTGACATGAGATCTAAGCGAATCAATCCATGCTGCTGAATCATAAATGCCCCAGAAGTCATGCTACAGTGCAATTTGCTCAGCATATTCTACAGCGTGTGTTTATATGAGTTCAACAAATTAAACTTAAACATTGACAGTACTATTTTGTGAAGAAGGAGCAGCTTCTGATAAAGTATGCGTCATCATGGGCAGATGGAACAGTGTGTGGTTGAAAACTAAGACTATATTGCATCCCATTTACCTAGCCTTATCTCCGAATGACTATAGCCCCATTGACTCCCTCTGCCAATGCATTGATGAAATTAACAGTTGGATGTGCCAGAACTTTTCTTCAGTTAAACAAGGAGAAAACTGAAGTCATTGCATTTGGAAACAAAGATGCAGTTCTCAAGGTGAATGCATACCTTGACTCTAGGGGTCAAACAACTAAAAATCAAGTCAGAAATCTTGGGGTGATTCTGGAGACAGACCTTAGTTTTAGTAGTCATGTCAAAGCAGTAACTAAATCAGCATACTATCATCTCAAAAAACATTGCAAGAATTAGATGTTTTGTTTCCAGTCAAGACTTGGAGAAACTTGTTCATGCCTTTATCACCAGCAGGGTGGATTATTGTAATGGTCTCCTCACCGGCCTTCCCAAGAAGACCATTAGACAGCTGCAGCTCATCCAGAACACTGCTGCCAGGATTCTGACTAGAACCAGAACATCTGAGCATATCACACCAGTCCTCAGGTCCTTACACTGGCTTCCAGTTACATTTAGGATTGATTTTAAAGTACTTTTACTCGTTTATAAATCACTCAATGGCCTAGGACCTAAATACATTGCAGATATGCTCACTGAATATAAACCTAACAGACCACTCAGATCAGTAGGATCGAGTCAGTTAGAAATACCAAGGGTTCACACAAAACAAGGGGAGTCCGCTTTTAGCTATTATGCCCCCGCAGCTGGAATCAGCTTTCAGAAGAGATCAGATGTGCTAAAACATTAGCCACATTTAAATCCAGACTCAAAACTCATCTGTTTAGCTGTGCATTTGTTGAATGAGCACTGTGCTACGTCCGAACTGAATGCATTGTATTTTATGTATAATCATGTTCTATTCTTAACCGTTTTAAATTGATTTAAATACATTTTTATATAATTTTAAAAGTTTAAACAGAAGGCTAAAGTAAGTGCTGTGATGGTAAAGAGAATGTGGGCAAAGAAAGACAAGTGTGTTGGTTAATCAGTTGAAAGTAGACCTCTGAGACAAAACGCCTTCTCCAAGAGCCGTAGAGGCAAAAGTGCATTTGAAGGTATAGGAAATACAGAGAATGTGAGACGTTAGAAGGGGGGTTCTAGTCGTAAATTGCTCTACTAACTCTAAATTTCTACCATTACAGACAGGGTACAGCCCCGAGTGTTAGCGAATAGGTCAGGTAGGATGGTCAAAGTAAGTAAGGGGTGAAGTAATGGAATAGTTAGGTGTTTTGGAAGGTTTTTTCACTTAGTGTGGAAGAGTTTGAACAAAGCTTGAGAATATTTGTTTTAAAATTCCTTGTTTTTATAATACTTTTTTAATTCCTTGTTTTTATTGTTATGATTATTGTTTTTTTAATGACTATTTTACTTCCTTTTATGTAAAGCACTTTGAATTACCACTGTGTATGAAATGTGCTATATTAATAAACATGCCTTGCCTTGCATCCAAATGAAACTAAAAATAAATAAAACCTTTTTATGCACCACCAAAACTAAACAGAAATTGTCCACCAATGAAAGGCAAATAAAAACTATGATATGTTTTATTGTGTGTTTGTGCAGACGCATGTGTTGTAAAGAGTGCCGTGGTATTTGGGCTGGAGAATGATGCTTGATAAGCTTTTGTTGGTCTCTGTTTGAGGAGCCTCTCAACACCCAGAGGGGTTTGGCCCACTCGAGCGCTCCCATCGAGAGCCTCTATTCATCCACACAGACCTTGGAAAAACCCAACGAGGCTGTTTCAGAATAAATAAACAAGTTCCATTTAAAAGAATCGGAATAATGATGAACCTACCTCTGGTCAGAGCTGAGAGTCCCAGCATGGTCTTTTTTAAATTAAAGGGACAGTTCAAACAAAAAACGAAAATTATGGCAGTATTTATTCACCCTTGTTTCTAATATGACTAAAAGATAAATTTGGGGAACTGCTTTTCATGCAATTACTATGAATGGAGGATGTTCCTGTGGCTCAGTGGTAGAGCATTGCATTAGCAGCGCAAAAGGTTGTAGGTTCAATTCCCAGAGAACACAAATACTGATTAAAAATGCATAACCTGAATGCAATTGTAAGTCGCTTTGGATAAAAGCGTCTGCTAAATGCATAAAAATGCAAAACAAATATTTGAAAGTGTCCAAGTTTCTAATAAGTACTAATTACTGACTAAATAATTAGTACTAACTAGTACTAATAAGTTTTATAGTCCATATGCCTTAAAGACTATATTTCTCGTCTTCTGAAGTCATACGATAAAGTCGTACGATTCAATTTCATGTGAGAAACAGAATGAAACTGAAGTAATTATTTACATCTCGCAGATTAATGAGAGAAGTAGCAACATTCAATTGGAAAACAAATCTTCTGAGTTGATCTTTTCAACTAATCAACTGATTCAATGCACAAAACTGGTCTGAATGATTCTTTCGCAAATCTGACCAATTTGGTTCTCAAACTGACAGACTCTCTAAAATGATCTGGTCACAGTAGTAATGGTCAAGTAAGTGAAGTAACTAACAAGAATAAATCTTTTTTTTGAATCTAACAAGTCACTCTTTTGAATAAATCATTTTTTGAGTCACTCTTTTCTGAATTATTTGTAAAATTCGATTCAGTCTGAATTTTTTGTAAAAGTCTGAATTATTTGTAAAATGAATCATACAGATTTGGCTCAAACTAATGATCTGGCCACAGTCGAGTCGGCAAGTATGATAACCAAATGAATCTAATTTGTGAACAAATCATTCTTTTGACTCAATCTTTTCAATGAATCTGTTGATTCCGTTTACAAAACCCAATCAGGGGTGTGTTTCTCAAAAGCTACTATGGTCGTGTCATTACCAATAGAGTTAAATGGAACTTACTACCATAGTTAGCTAACAATGTTTTTGGGTAATGCACCCCTGAATGATTCATGATGTTCACAAATCAGATCGATTCAGTTTTCAAACCAGTTGACTAAATGATCTTGTAACAATGGTTCAGAGTTGAGTCAGCAAGATTTGTGAACAAATCATTCATTGAGTCAAGATTTTACAAGAAATTTTGATTTGAAACACAAAAGTGATTTGTTAATGAATCTAACAAATTGGGACAGTTGAGTATGAGTTTGATGACCGACTGAGAACCGAATCAGTCTGATTTGTGAACAAATCATTATTTTAAGTCAAGCCTTTCAATAAATCTGTTGATTCGATTCACAAAAAACAGCTTGAATGATTCATACAAATTAATTACTGATTTGGTGACTCAATGATCTGGTCACAGTGGTTCAAAGTTGAGTTTGAGAACCAAATTAATAGGATTTTTGACAATTCATCAATCCAGTTAAATTAATCAACCTGACTGAAGATTTTATAAGTCATATGGACAATGCTTAGGATGCTTTCCAGTCCTTTTTGGCATAAATGAGGCCAGACTTGGCATTTTTGGGTGAGATATCCCTTTAATTTCACCTGTCATGCGTGTTTACCATTGGAAGAGATTTCAGTACCTGCATTTGCTCGCTTTTCTCAGCTTTAGACAGTAAAATGGTGTGTGTACTGATAACACAAGCATCTTTATTAAATATTACAATGGTCTTTTGTTTTGTGGTTCCTCGTGAAGGACAGTAAACAGCCCGCACTCGTGTAAATGAATATCAGATGTCACATTAACTTGAGATTACCTGTAAACATTTGTTCATGTTCAGGGTAATGAGGTGGGTCAGCCGCACTCGCGTTCGGGTCTGTTTTTCTCAGATAATACACAAAAGCAGGTTAATGCCACAATGGGAATGAACCGGGTATTAATCCATATAAACTCCACATCAGCGTCAGTGCTTAAAATGTCAGGCAAAGAGACAAATGAATGGAATTGAAATTAATTACCTCTCAGACGGAGAGCAATACAATCCCTCTTCCCTCAAATAACTCCTCACTGGAAAAGCCTCGGCTCCACATGAGCGGGATTATTATACGCTGAGTGAATCAGAAATAGACTTTTATTTGTTTTAGAAACAGCGCGGGCCAGGAATAAGCAGCGTATGTGGGCTGAACTACGCCTCCTTTCTGAACTCTCTCTACATCAGACCATAATATTGATTCCTGCGCTAAAGGCAGAATATGCAGACAAACTGTAGCTTAGTGGAGAGCTCTTGGGAACTATGCCATATGAACAAAAATGTAGTTTGGTGAAAATAAATAAATAAACAATATTTAGTTAAAAACAGTTAACACTGGAACAATTTAGTTAGCAAAGGACAGTAATCCAAAGACAGTGATTTAACACCCTAAACTCTGCAGACTGTGACCTTAATGTTTATTTCTCTTGTTTTGTTAGTACTGCATGAGCTGCTGGAGCTCCGAGAGAAACATCTCCTAATTCAACATCAGTTTGAGAACAACTCCAGAGCAGCTGCATGTCCTCCACAGGAAGAACAGCAGAGATTCAGACACACCGCAGGAAACACGGTCTGTGGTGGAGCACCAGCTGCCTGAATCAGCAGCACAGGCTGAGACAGACGACCGTGGAGACCAGTGCCGCCCCTGGAGCGAGAGACACACAGGAGAATGTGCAGTGAGACTCACTACAGACTGAATATTCACTGAAAATCTTCCTATTGTGATCTGATCGAATCAGTGAGTTGAACTTAAGAACCGTATCAGTATGAATCATTTATTTACTGATTCATCAAAAAGATCCGACTCAAAACAGTGATTCGTTCATGGTTTTTTGGTCAATAATTTCATGGTTTATTTTCCATAAAAGTGGCTTTTTTTTTAGTTATTTATCATTGCAAAGAATGCTATGTGCTTCAAATGTTCACCCTTTGTTCTCCACAGAAAGTATAAATCAAGTTGGGAACAACACGAGGGTAAGTAAATCAACTTTCAGTTTGGGGTGAACTCTTCAAACTCTCACTGAAACGAACTCACACTGTCATATAGACAGGCAGTGAAAAGATAAAGAGAGCTCATACTCAGAAGTGAAGGTTAGCTGACGAATAGAAGCGCAATGATAATTGACATTTACTGTTGAAATGGCTGTAAATGCAGAGACATGCAGAGACTAATCACCGGCTTCAGTACCGTCTGTGTCGTCATCCGCTGGAAATGTCAGTGGCACGATCGCTGCCGGCCGTATATTCCACTGCCATTCTCATTTCATTTAGTGCAACAAAACGTCACTTTGGTCTCCTATTTGCTTCCTCAAAGACATCTGACAGGAGAAAATGGCTCGGTTCCAAACCCAACCGAGCTGCTTACCTACACAGCATTTTTAAGCACCACAGGCGAGCTCCAGATACGAGGCCGTTCCAAATACTTGGCAGCAAAATTATGCTGCCTTATAAAATCAATCGTTTTGGCCGATATCAGTGCCGGATGTGTGCGTTTCTATTTTTAACAGCCACCTTATATTTCTTGTCTGTCTGAAATAAAACTAGTTAATTTAGAAATGTCAATATTTGTCTCCCGAGATGCCTGACTCAGTGATACAACAGAAACATATTTATTAGAAATACATATTATTTAGTACTGAAATTCCCTCATAGGAAAATAGTATATATAAAAAGAAAAATAAAAATAAAATTCTCCCCTTCTCCCTATTTGTGTTAACTATTAATTTTCTGCGCTTTATTAAGATGCCAAAAGCACATATGAATTAATACGGTTCTTCAAAAGTGTTATTTACTTTTGTATTAATATTAAATTCAACCTAACATATTATGTTATTATATATAACAAATATCCTATGTGGCTACATTTAATCTACATTTGTTTAATATTATCTTTTATAAATATTTTTAATCATAAATAGAACATTTATTTAATTTCTGAAATATTACACACACACACACACACACACCACAACCACACACACAACCACACACACACCCACACACACACACACACACACACACACACACCACACACACACACACACACACACACACACACACACACACACACACACACACACACACACACACACACACACACACACACACACACACACACACACACACACACACACACACACACACACACACACACACACACACACGTTATTGTTGATATATATTGTATATGTAAATATATATTTAAAAATGTATACGTTTGTTCAATAAAAACATTTGTAATATAATAAACTGTAATATTTCTAATTTGTCATTAATATTATTTTAATATAACAAAATATTTTAATATATACATTTATTGTTTATATTAATAATAAACATTAATAATAATTTACTGATACTTTTTTATTAATATAATTAATATAAATATAATATATTTATCTAATTTAGATCAATATAACTGTGTAGGACATTCGTTTCATTGAGATTCTGTGACATGACATTTGTAGAAATATTTAATATTTGCAATCATGTAAATATATATAAATAATTATAGTGAAAATAATTATAGAAGATTTTGTTCAAATTTAATAGCACAGAAACTCAGTATACGAAATACCCAACACAGCTTTATTAATACAAAATTAACATTAAAAAATATTTTATATAAATATTTATAATTACAAATAGTACATTTGTCTTTTTTTTGGAATATTGCACATTTATATACATTTAAATTATCTATAATATTATAATAAAACTATAAATAAATGTACTAATTTCTAGGCTATGCAACTATTTGCTATATTACATTTTTAATAACTTTTTTTTTTTACTTGAACGTTTATGATCCACAGAATCTACAGTAGCTACCTATGTAGACAGCATACAGCGAGGCAGTACACCAGGTTTTATCTACAGGACTAGAACGTGTTGTGCCATCCAGTGTCAGAGTCACAGGGCAAAGCACCACGAATGGAAATATTCAGGGCATAACAAAACACGGCGTCCCCACAGAATTATGAAAAAAAACCCGAACCACAGAGCTGTAACAGAAAATGACTAACAGCAATGACCCTCAACAGTCACCTGATCTCTGTGTGTCGTATTCTCTTAGTATTCAGAAACACACACACACACACACACACACACACACACACACACACACACACACACACACACACACACACACACACACACACACACACACACACACACACACACACACACACACACACACACACACACACAGTCTGTGGACTCTCTAGTGTAGTGTATTAATGTAGAGAGGTGTTTTATGCATGAATGCATTCAGACACTTTGTTACGTCCAGCATCATGACACACTGAACACACGAGCTTCAGCAAACGCTCTCATGCCGAAAGTTCAAGAACTGGGCAGAACGTAAACACTAACTGAAACGCTTCAGCAAACGTCATGACAAACAATGTCCCTTCATGAAAAAATGAGAACATCACCAGTATTATATAAAATAGATGAACAATGAGAGCGTTTACATGCACAATCTTTTATAAGCTAGGTTAAGGTCATACAAGGTCAAAAATCAAAACCTGATTGCAAACCTGGCATTAACATGAGCTTTATATCCAGATCAGTGGTATTTTAGTATCACTGGAATGTTATAGGTTTTATTAATATTTTTTCAGTTAGTTTCAGTTATTTTAGCACATCAACTAAAGGAAATGAGAAGTTTTTATGCATTGTAAAAAAAATTTTTTTGAAGTTGTAAACAAAACATTATATTACTTTAGTTTATTTTACAAGAAAATGAATTAAATTTTTTCCACTTCAAAATGTCATGTTTAATTCATTGTTACTTGCAGTTTTCTTGAGTGATTTTTTTTACAGTGTACTTTTTATTTTATTCTTTAACCAATTTTAAAAACATTTACAAATGAGTCAAAATGCTTTCTGTCTGGTTTTATTCTTTTGTTCTTTTAAAAACCCCTCAGTAAAGTATGTTAATGGGGTTCAAAGTGAAGAAAAGGGGAGAAAATGTTTGCAAATGCTCTCGTTTGGGAGAGAAGATAGAGCCTAAGTGTAATTAAGCAAAATAATTAATAAATCTAATTCTGTTGATTAAATTGGTAATAAAAAGAGAACAGATGAAACCCAGCTCATGTATTTTACAGCAGTATGGAGGCCAAATGCTTGCCATCATATTTTTTATTTATTATGCTGACTTCCACAGGCGCGCTGGACACAGGACATTCTTTCATCTCTAATGCAATAAGCATTTAAGCAGTTTGGTACAACAATGCGCCAACTGAAGAATACAAGATCAGCAGTGGCATGTCTCCAAAACAGGGCACTTACAAGGCAAATGGAGCCTATTTCCTCTCCAATTGTAACTGAATGTAGCAGGCAACTATTCAAAAGTTCACTGCATCTGACAGCTAATATACAGAATGTACCAAAATATAGACTTATCGTGCCTTTATCAATGACCAGAATGTCCTTTTCATAACAGGCTGATTCTTGGTAAATGTTGAGGAAATTCTGTTGAGGAAAAAGTATGAAAGGGTTTCAGTTTTGTATTGAAATAAAACATGAGATAAATTCCTGTAGCTCAAACAGCAGAGCATGGTTTTATCAACACCAAGGTCATAGGTTCGAATCCCAGGGCAAATGAGAAGTAATAAAATGTGTTTAAAGGCTACTGTAAGTAGCTTTGGATAAATGCGTCTTCCAAATGAATTAATGTAAAACAAAACAAAATAAAATCCTGTTGCTCAAACAGCAGAGCAACACTAAAGGTCATAAGTTCAAATCCCAGGGCAACTGATAATTGATAAAAATTGTTTGAATGCTAAGTCGCTTTTGGATAAAAGCTTCTTCCAAATGCACAAAAGTTAAACAAAATAAAATCCTGTAGCTCAAACACTAGAGCATAGCGCTTATAACACCAAGGTCATAGGTTTGAATCCCAGGGCAAGCAAGAACTAATAAAATGTGTTTGGATAAATGCTTTAATGTATTTTGTAGTGAAGTAAGAAGATAAAGATAGATATAAAAAATCTGTATCACCAAACTGAATGTAACAAAAAATAATGACTATTTTCAAACATGTTTCCCAGACACTCTCCCTTTCTGCCATTGGCTGGGGAAACTGAGAGCCCTGCCCTAAACTCACGTGATTGGTTGAGCCACTATGCTTGCTGACAATGATGACGCCACAGTATTTACACTTTTTGGGATAGCATTTTTTGGCATAAATATATAAAAAAAATATTTATATAAACTATATATAAATGATAATATAATATATAAAATTTAAATATTAAAAGTAAAAAAATACATATAATTTTGATTTCAAAATTTCTATTTAAATAAATAAATAATTAAAACAATATTTTGCCAATATTAGCCCATAATGTTTCCTAATTTTTCCCCCTTTTAGTATTCAACACTTGTAGGCCCCTCAGTGCCCTTCCTCTAAGACACTTAAGTTCAGGTCACAAACCCGAAGAAGAATAGAATCTTCTCTTGAGGGTCGGCTACATTTATTTCCACGACTTTCACTTGTTCTCACTGTAGAGCAGTGCCATGAACTTATTACAAGGACAATCCCCTCGGCGTAAGCGGGGGTTAAGAGCCTTGCTCAAAGGCACAATGGTAATGGCTCATGGCTTGCTTCTTGAGGGGAACAAAATAGCAACCATCAAGTTACTAGTTTATATTTTTTATCATAAAATATATTTAATTTAAGAACAGTTGTCCTTTTATTCTATTTCATTAGTGTTATCAAAACAATTTTTTTATCAAAAGAAAACTTGTGAAATATAATACATGACCAATACCAAATGACCTACAAACAGTAAAACAAATCTAACACATTTTTTTTTGGAAATTGCTTCCAAGTTCAGTTCATTGTAAATTTCCCACCAAAATAAAATTAATAAAAAATAAACATGCCAAGAATCTTCCAAAAATAAAATGATTTTTTTTTGTACTTTTATTTATTTTATTAGTGTTATAAAATGTTAAAAACGTGTCAAATATAATACATGACCAATACCAAATGACCTACACTAAATCTAGAAGCTAAATAGCTATGCCAAGGTCATGGGTTCAAATCCCAGGGCAAGCAAGAACTGATTAAAATGCGTTTCAAAGCTAAGTCACTTTGGATAAAAGCATCTTCCAAATGCATTCAGTTAAAACAAAATAAAATCCTGTAGCGCAAATAACAGAGCATAGCGCCAACAACAGTAATGCAACAGGTTCAAATGACAGGACGAGCAAGAACTGATAGAAATTGGATGAATGCTAAATTGGATAAAAGCATCTATAAACTGCATTCATCTAAAATGAAATAAAATAAATCTCAATCTCAAACAGCAGAACATGGCACAAGCAATGCTACAGGTTCGAATCCCAGGGTAAGGAAGAACTGAAAAATGTGTTTAAATTCTAAGTCAGTTTGGATAAAAGCTTCTTCCAAATGTAAAATCAAATCAAATCCTGTAGCTCAAACAGCAGAGCATGGCGCTAACAACACCAAGGCAATGGGTTTGAATCCCGAGGCAAGTAAGAACTGATAAAAATAGTTTCATTGCTAAGTGGCTTTGGATAAAAGTATCTACCACATGCATACATTTAAATTAGATAAAATAAATCTCAATCTCAAACAGCAAGAACTGGCACTAGCAATGCGAAGGTCATATGCTCGAATACCAGGGCAACGATGAAAACATCTTCCAAAAACAAAATACTTACCATCAGCTTTTATGGAGAGAAACTCTGGTCATTGGGATAAATGGGAATGCTTATAGATAGACTTCTCCTAATATATCAGAACCCTATTTTGCATGGTCCATTTACAAACTAGAGCAAAAAAAAAAAAAATCCATTATACTAGTACATCCAGGACAATATTATAATGTAAACCTGTTAACTGCTACTCTCCCTATCCAATGCTCTTATCATACCTCATTTAACGTCGGGTAATTGAGAAAATGTATTCAACAGCAGGAAAGCAGGGTTCCTCTCCAGAAGCGGAGATGTGATCGTCGTGTCACAGTGTCAAACTACATTACACCACTTGATACGCATAACAGCCGCTGTAGAGCAGATACATATCACTGATCAGCCCACAGATGTGCAAATGTGTCAACGGGATTAAAACACGATCTGGAAGGAAACCAAAGCTCGGCTGTCTACACAATAACTGTCACAGGAAAAATGTACAGACTCAATGCACAGATTCACCGTCATTTCAGTCTCATATCATAGCAACTGTCTTCGGTTTCTGCAGCTGTGAAACCTCATTGGTCTACAATCCTGCTCCACAGAACCTTATATAACAGTTGTTCACACAGTTTGAAAATTAAAATGTGAAGTCTCCAGGTGTAAAGAAAGTGTCATAAACAAAATTCACTATATATAGTTAAATTCAGCTGCTCCCAGGAAAATAACATACTATTAGTAAAATTTCTATTATAAACTGCGATATGATATTTCATTGCAGTGAATATTATTTCGTGTTATATATATTGTTCACACAAAAATATTAAGCAGAATAACTGTTTTCAACATTGATAATAACTACAATCAGCATCAAAGTAAAAACAAGTAATGATGCTAAAATTCAGCCTTCCATCACAAAAATAAATTAGATTTTAAAATATATTCAAATGCAAAACAGTCATTTTAAATTGTAATAATATTTCACACTTTTACTGCATTTTCAGGTAAATAAATGCAGTCTTGATGAGCACAATACACCTCTTTTAAAATCATAAAAATATTACAGACCCCAAACTTTGAAAGCTAGAGTGGTGTATTTTATAAAACATTACAGCAACAAATATTAGTTTTAATCCAATATTATATACGTAATATTATGTAATATTTACATGATTACAAGTCATGACAGACACTTAAAGTTTATGGTTTTGCAGATTATTTTCATATTGCATATTAAAACTCAATTTGCAATAAGAATGAGTTGATTGTAATGTTGTACATCAGGATTTCCCCTCCAGCTCTGTGAAACTGTTAATGAAAGAACTTATCTAGCTATTTTCAGATATTTTGACATGTTCACAGACACAGAGAGTGAGTGATTCAGCGCAGCACAAACACAGCAGAGGAGAGTCTGGATTATTATTTTTCAGTGTGTATCCGAGCAGTCAAAAGCAGCAGTCTAGTCCTGCAGAACATATATATCTGTGCGTCTCCATCCACCCACAGTTCTTTGTCTGTAATACAACAGGAGCTCTCAAAGCATGTATAGAAAAACATGATGAGATGAATACAGAGCCACTTATCAGTCAAACGAGAGAAAATATGTTGCCTTATTCGCCGCTCAAACAGAGATGGCTGTTTTTAACCCCCAGGCTTTTCCCGGTGAATGATGACAGAACTCAAGAGGTGAGCCAAACGCAGGCAACGTTTTGTGTTCAGCATTTGCATAACAATTCCTGACCTTTCGCTGACATTTAATCGTGACCACAAATTTCTAATCAGCCCTTAATAATGAGATGAGGCACTCTGACAGAGCTGCAATCCGCGTGGATTTCAGGGATATGAGCACAAAGGTTATGCTGCGGAAATACCACTAGAAAGTTCCCTACAGAAATGAGTTATGATCCACGCGCTCGCCTCTAAAATTAAAAAGCTGCCCGTGACTCATTAAAGAGTGAAGTTATCACACAGTAGTGAGTATAAAATATCATATGAATTATTTAATATTATTGATTTATTGGAAAACTAATTTTAAAAGCTTTCAAAAATATGGACTTAAGCCAATATTATGTGTTTAATATTATGTAATGTTTATATGGCTACTAGTCATTCAAGACATCATTCAAGATATTGTCTCTATGTTGGATGTTACATTAATACAATCACATTAAAATATTTTCAAAAATGAAACAGATATTTCACAATTTAGCTGTTTTACTGGCAATTTAACAATATTGGCAGTAGTATGTGCTTATCAAAAATACAATTCAAGATATTTTCTCTAAATATATGATTTTGCAGATTATTTTCATGTTGTGTTAAAATTGTATATATATATATACATACATACATACAAATTATATATTATACAATTTGAATAATAATAATTACAATAGTAATAATAATAAATAAAATACTAATATATAGAAAATTATATTTTTAAATTGTAAAAATATAAAAATTTTTTTACTATAGTGTTACAGTATTATTTAATATTTTTTTGATCAAATAAATTAAGGCTTGGTGAGCAAACACAAAAACATAAATCAGGGGTCATTCTCTTGAATGGTAGTGTGCATAGATTTTTATAAAATATTATAAAATATTTACTGTAATATTTTAGATAGTATATTTTGTATCAACAAATGCTTTTAGAAGCATTTGAAATTATTAAATATTGGCTTTAGGCCAATATTATATATGCAATACGTATTATTTATGTGACTGGTAAAACAAATATTATTACTTTTTTTCTAAATGTTATTTGGTAAAACTAAATACATAGTAAGTCACATAAATAAATTGTATTTTAAAATATATTAAAATAGTAAGTGGTTTAATTTTAAATTGTAATAATATTTCAGAATATTACTTTCTTACTGTCTTTTTTCAACACATAAAATTAGAGTTGGTGAGCATAAACGAATCAAAAACATTTTTAAAAAGTCTAACAGACACCAAACATTTGAATGGCACTATATATTATTATATTTTATAAAATATTATATACAATTATCTACTGTAATATTTTATAGGCAACAAATGCTTTTAGAAGCATTCCAAAAATATCGTTTTAGGCCAATATCATGTATGCGATATTATGTAATATTGAAGAAAAAAAATCTCTAAATGTATGGTTAGGTAGATTATGTTAAAACTAAATCTACAGCAAGCATTGGATGACTGCAGTGTTCTTCTAACAGCTCTGTTCATGAAAAACCTTGGTGATGTTGTTATTTTCAGATCATTAAAGAGTGAAGAAATCACACACAGCGTTCGCGCCGACTCTTCTGTCTCTGAAGGAAGCACATGTCTGCACACAAATAAAAACACAGTGTCCCTGTTTCTCTGGGTACATCTCTTTTCCTGCAAATATCCCAGCCGGGAACCCCGGGACAATCTCGGCACGGCGTATTCAGGGCTTGCTAGTTGAGCAAACACAATTAACACTAAATTAACAAGCCACAAAAATGAACAGGCCCTAAGTAATAGTTTTACCGCCACCCTAGAAGTAAATCTGACTGGTTTTCGGCGTGTGAGCTAAATACAAACGTCTCCTGGCTCCTGCAGCTAAACTAGCGAAGACAATACAGCAGGAACTCTGGGATTTAGGACAAGCGCGGCTTCCAGATCCCATCCACACACACTTCTTTCACTGAGCGCTTGTGTATGCAGGTCGTGTGATGTGTAACGAAAGGCCAGTTTGATTTGGTGTTTACACATGGAGCTTTATCCTCACCGCTCGGATGGACCGTCGTGTCGTGGCCATTCTGAATAACATCTTACTAATAAACCCGTCAGCTTTTCCCCCACGCACGGGGTCTTTACAAGCGAGATGAGGAGAAATCATGAAAAAGAATATTTTCTCGTGACACTTCAAGGAAGAGAACAGGTTTGATGAAAGAGACTTGGACGTGTTTAGTGCACACCTACACTCAATCATGCACATATTTTAGTCCCATATTGTCCTCGCTTGAACTGCACTGTGCTTTCTGACAGAGTGCGTAGCACATGCCACATCAGAGCATGTGATATGTACTAGTGCATGCATGACTCCACAATATACTACTCACCTAGTCATCCAGAAAATAGATGACTAGTAGGCGAGTCAATGTTCACCTTATGTAAATGACACATCGTGCAACATCAGAGGTCTGATGGCCATGAAAGCCCTGTGGTTCACTTATAACATGAGCACAAAATAGCTCAAATTTCTCTTCATTTTCATATTCTTGTAAATCCAAAAGCATATAGCCATTACAGGTGATAATAAATCTACACAAAGTGCAGTGAACCAAAAAAAATAACAATAGTTGGGCAGTACTTTCAAAATCAGCATTCATGGTGATTTTAGTCCCATCTAATTAGAGAAAAAACTATATAAATAATAATAATAATAAGCATGAATAAATAATGTACAATAATACTAATAATAATAAACATTAATAAATAATTATAATAATAATAAAAAACAATAGCAGTGATAATAATAATAATAATCATAATCATAATCATAATAATAGGATGTTCTTTGGTAATGCATCAAGCTAAAATTGCATTTAAAAGTGGAAAGTCATAGTGATTTCTTATCATGTTAAAAATAAATAAATAAACATAATAAAACTAAGTAAAATAAAACAAAACAAAAATATGCACTTTGTTAATTCAAAACACTCAAATGTTAATTCAGAGAGCAAATACCATAATTCCCTAAGATAACAAAAAATAAATAAACAATGAATGAATACATTTAAGAAAGTTTAGGAAATTCGGTATAGATACCGTGAAAACGTGTCTTGATCTTTTTCATAACTTGACTTACAGTTGTCTTGTTTAAAAGGATTGTTTTGTCTAGTTTGATATTTTCAATGAAAAATACTGACCACTATTATACAAAATCAATAATCTTCTCTCTCACTTGAACCTATCAGCTTTCTGAAACACAAACACATTTCTATCAGTCAAATTAGTAAAACAAAAAACAAACACCTCCTCTATGAAATAAAAATCCTTCATTAAGGTTGTAGAAGCACATGATTGCACCTCGAGATGCAAAACAGCCTTGCAATGTTTGAGGCACATTTTTATTCATGGGCCGTGAAATTTCCCCCCTGAACCTTAAAATAACTTAAAATAACCAAATTAATTATCAGCATCGCTGGTTAGACAGTTCGCTGATCTCTGAGAAGGCGGATTAGAGGGAAATGTGCGTATAATATCAGCGAGACAGTTCGAGCATGTCTGCGGAGAGAATATTCATAAATATATAGGCTATTTAAATATAGCCCGTTTACAGCAGATACACACAGACTGTGAAAGTGACTCAGGGGGCAAGGAATCTCATTAAACGTGCTGTGGAAGACAAAGCTTAACTCACAGGAAGTGTGAATAGTGCGAGACAGGAAGTAGTCGGCGCTGCTCCTCTGTGTGGTGAATCACGACGCTGGTCTCTCACCTGGTGTTGGTTTCTTTTGAGTCACGCAAAACGCTCTCAAAGGGCCCATGTGTTACAACACATATGCATGAAAAAATTATTCATATCCAAAATCAAATATGTAGCTTATTTTAAAGCAGCCATATTTTTAACATTATATTTTTTCCTGTGAAATTCATTTATAAATATCGTCAAATTGATTATCTTTCGATTATACATTTACGGAATTCAGGTTGTGTGTGTGTGTGTGTATGCCCACTGGGCATTTTTTTATATATATATCCAGTATATATATATATACACAATCAGGTATATATTCACAATCAGGTATATATTCAGCATCTTTGCATATTTGAACCTTTTCCAGCAGTGACTGTATGATTTTGAGATCCATCTTTTCACACTGAGGATAATTGAGGGACTCAAACACAACTATTAAAAAGGTTAAAAAATGAACTGATGCTCCAGAAGGAAACACGATGCATTAAGAGCCGGGGGGTGAACACTTTTTGAATTTGAAGATCAAGGTAAATTGTACTTAATTTGTCTTCCGGGAAACATGCAAGTATCTTCTGTTGCTTCCTAAGGGCAGTATTAAATGGAAAAAATATATATTTCTACAAAATAAGAAAAATTTGGATCTTCATCCTGTTCAAAAGGCTCTTAATGCAACCGTGTTTCCTTCTTGGAGAACCAAGGGTTCCCAAACTTTTGAATGGGGTTATTTTAATAATTTCAGCTATTTTTCTTGTCTTGTGGACTAAATGTAAACATCTTTTATGTGAAATATCTTACTCAGGACAGTAGTAAATAAAAAATAACATGCATTTTGTATGATCTCTCTTATTTTGTGAAAATTACTCACATTTTCCCAGATTCTTCAAGGGGTTCACAAACTTTCAAGCAGCACTGTATAATGTAATGTATTATTGTAAATATATGTGTAAATGTATATATATATAATATGTATATAATTTGTGTGTGTAAATGTAACTAAAACTTTAACACAGGCTGTGCTTCTGGGCCACAGTGGTGAGTGCAGATGGGAGAGAATGTGAATGTGCAGTGACTTTGCTGTCGTGTTAGTAGGCAGCTGTGTGGCGTACGGCTGGATTTGGAAAGATACCTGTCCTCTCCAAACACGCGGCTCCAGCGGCCCGGCCGATGCGATCTGAGCCCTTGTCTGATCCAGAGTCCGCAGGACTACTGCGGGGAGAGCTTCTGATGAAATCAGGACACTTGTCCGCTCTCATCTGCACTCCATCTCTGACTGTTTAGGAGAAGAGGAGGAAATACTGCGGTTATCTGGGTTTCTGAAAATGACTTTCACATCTCTACAAAATGCTAAATGTGAGAATTTATCACAAACACAAATTTCTACATTCAAAATAGTGCTTACAAATAAGAAATGAAAAACTACACAGATTATTTTTCGATGTGGACGTAGTAAGCTGTTTTCTGTTAGTGTGCGAAACTCTCGATTCATTAACTGCTATAGCCATAGTAAATAACTAGAACAAGAAATAAACTATCTGCACTACAAACCAGCGTGTTCAGGATTATGTTTATACATTTTTGTTATATGATAATACATACCTGTTAGTAATATAAAGTAGTTTTACTTACTGTTTTTTTTACAGCTAAAGTTACTTGAAGAGACACCGGAAGCCTAACACATTCAAGTTACGTTAAAAATAAAGTGTTTCAGTATTTTTAGTGGTGCAGCAAAAATGTAGGCTAGTAATTTGAATGCGGTACAAGTTCAGTTTTTAGAGTTGGACTATAGTTAACATAAACTGCATATCATTTGTAATGTAACCAAAGCAGAAACACAACATACCATATTTAGCATACAGTTAGTGAGACGTTTGTAAATCAGTGCATTAGCTAAAGTGCTAACTGAAGTAGGCTAGCTGTTTGTATACAAACATATAAACATAATGCATTTTGATTATATATAAAAAATGCTAATTATCACAAAAACACCAACTGATTGCCATTTTAATATCTGACAAAATATTTAGGTATAGGTTTCAGCAACATTTACTATTAGCAACATAGGTAATGCATTTCCGCATCATATATTATACTCATATAAAATGGACATCTAGCATAAAAATATATGAGGAGATTAACTTTTATTTTACATAAGATTTCACAAAAACATCAGCTAAAATATTCTATCTGTCAGGGAATGTTTTAGTGACATTTTGTGGTTTATTAAACGTTGTACAAATTCTAATCTCTCAGATGAAAATGCTAGGCTATGCATAGCCTATATGTTTTTTCAAATGCAATTAATTGCATGTTTTGATATGTGAAATGTCTGGAAACATATGTATGCTTATTGTGGAACGCCTTAACTAGCTGTGCAAGGCTACATTCTTGTAAGTTGACTTTGGTTAATCTAAAACATTTGTGAATTTGGTTGGTTTTGAACTATTACCGGAGGTCTGTGTGAATCACCAACCGCTCTAATTAAGCTTCAAATTGAATTCAGCAGCACAAACGCTTTTCTCTGTGCATCTGCCGAAGGCTATTCCAGACTGACCAACTGCACTGAATGAGGAAATTGTGTTTATTCCATTTAATCTAAACGATGCCACTCTGAAATGAGTGAAGGGCATGTTGAGAGGAATTCCTCCAGCAATCTTCCTCCATCACATTTCTCATTTCCGCATCACCTTGAACTGGGATTTGGGACACACACATTCTTGTTCACACATCAGCAGTTTATTTCAAACATAATTGCTGGACAAATGTTAACATTGCCCAGTAAATGCACATACACCACCAGCTTGAGGTAGTATACTGTAGCTGTGTTTTGGAACATAGTAGATGGTTTCTAGCTGGTCCAAGCTGGTCCAAGACTGGTGATCAGATCAGGACATAGTTGAATAAGCAACAAACTAACTTCTGTGATCTATAAACCACCTTAAACTAGTACAAACTGGGTGACCAGTTAATAACCAGATTTTATTAGCTAATTTTCAAAGCCAGTAAGCTGGTTTTAACTGGACTTTCTAGCAAAGTGAGATATTTGTGAGCACAATATCTGTGGAATTATATTGTAGTATATTTTAATAATCAATATATATATACAGTATATATATTAATTTGTGGATTTGCTTACATGACAAATCATAAACATTACAAAAACAGATATTATTGCACTTAAGTGAACAAGTGTTATTTTAGTATCACCAAGATACTGTTATATTTTCTATTAATATTTGGATTTAAAAACATATATATTCCATTTTCATTTTAAACTTCGTTTTAGTAATTTTATAGTGTTTTTATTTGCTTTTATTTCTTAGAATATTTTAATCTTTTTATTTAAGTTTTAGTTTATTTTAGTACAACAAATGAAAATGAGATAACTAAACGTAAAAGTAAAATAAAAAAAATATATATAATTGATAATATTTTATTGTAAATATATTTTATTTAAATTTAGGTGCTTTATTTCATATAATGTTTGAACATAGAATGTTTATTTCAAGTAACATAAATGTTTTTTATGGTTTTACAACTAGTTGTAGTTAACTATAATAACCCTTAAGTAAACTGAAAACGGTACAAATATAATAAATCATTGAAATATAATTTTTCATGGTCAGTGAGCATCTTGGTTCAGATGATTGGTCTTTGTCTTTAGATCTGCATCTGTTATCATGCTAATGCTTGTCTACACATTTTCTCAATACGTCTCATGTTTTCTTTTATTTGGGTCATTTCCTTTCACAGCTCCCGCTATAGTAAGCACTCTTTCTCTCTTTGCCAAGAAAAGTTTAGACGTGCGGCTTTTATGTTTATTTCTTTTCATAAACCCTCTGAGAGAAACTAGCTAAAAAGATGTGCAGTGAATCGTCTTCACTAACAACAAAAGGATAAAAAAAGAAACCAGAACATCCATTTTAAAGTCTTAAAAAGACAGACAAATGTGTTCCCTGGATGGCTATATTATGTCTGCCGTCCGCCGGCCACAGATTGCCTCAGTGGAAATCATTGCCATTCGCCTATTAAAAGACAGGTTCAGTTTGTCAAGTCTGCTAAATGTTCACATTTAAGTATTACATTTTCTGTCATTATCACTCTGTTCCCTAAAGGAAAATCCAACAGAAAATAACTTCTCATTTGACAAAATTTCTAGCTGGTTGATTATCTTTATTAGCCCAAACAAACGCTAAGCTAACATGCTTTTGGGCACCCCAGGCTCACCGCACTCCCTCACTCACTCACTCACTCACTAATTCACTCACTCACTAATTTCACTCACTCACGCATCTCCTCACTCACTCATCACTCACTCACTCACTCACCCACTCCACTTCACTCACTCACTCATTCAATCATTTTTTCACTCACTCACTCATCACTCACTCACTCACTCACCGCACTCACTCACTCACTCACTCTACCACCCTCTCACCCACTCACTCACTCAATCCACTCACCACTCACTCACTCACTCACCCACTCAATCACTCACTCACTCATTCACTCACTCATCACCCACTCACTCACCCACTCAGCCACTCCTCACTCACTCAACTTCTCCAACTCACTCACCTATCACTCACTCCACTCAACTCACTCACTCACTCACTCACTCACACTCAGCCACTCACTAACCACTCACTCACTCACTACTCTCTTTTCACCCCCTCACCCACTCACTCACCACTCACCGCACTCACTCACTCACTCACTCACTCACTCACTCATTCACTCACGCTCTCATCACTCACTCACTCACAACTCACTCACCGCACTCACTCTCTCACTCCATACCTCACTCACTCACTCACTCACTCACTCACACCACTCACCGCACTCACTCACTCACTCACTCACTCCTCACTCATTCACTCACTCACTCACTCATCACTCCATTCACTCACGCACTCACCTCACTCAACTCACTCACTCACTCTCTCACTCACTCACTCACTCACTCACTCACCTCACTCACTCACTACTCATTCACTCACGCACTCACCTCACTCACTCACTCACTCACTCACTCACTCACTCACTCACTCACTCACTCACTCACTCACTTCACTCACTCTCACTCACTCACTCACTCACTCACTCACTCACTCACTCACTCACCTACCCACTCACTCACCCACTCACCGCACTCACTCAACTCATTCACTCACCTCACTCACTCACTCACTCACTCACACTCACTCACTCACTCACTCACTCACTCACTCACTCACTCACTCACTCACTCACTAATTCACTCACTCACCCACTTACTCACTCACTCACTCACTCACTCACTCACTCACTCACTCACCCACTCACTCACCCACTCACTCATCCACTCACTCACTCACTCACTCACTCACTCACTCACTCACTCACTCACTCACTCACTCACTCACTCACTCACTCACTCACTCACTCACTCACTCACTCACTCACTCACTCACTCACTCACTCACTCACTCACTCACTCACTCTCTTTTTGACCTGGGTGAGAACATCCTTATCACATGTTGGGTTTTCCAGCTTCAATGTATGCTAATCAAAATTGTACCATGATGTTAGCATTAGGGCTGCAAAATTTTTTTGGGGAAAATCTAATTACGTTTGCGATAAAATTTGAGATTTATTAATACATTTTTTTAAAGAAAAGATTAAGGTTTTTTGTGCTTGTTTGGTCTAAAAAACGAAACAGCAATAACAACAACAACAAAACAAAATAATAAATTTATTATTATTATGTATTAATAATAATAATAATTACAAATATATAATAATAATAGTTGTTGTTGTTGTTATTATTTGATTTGTTAAATAAATACAAAAATATTACTATTGCAATATTATTGTTTTATTGTTTAAATTATTTTATAAAATATAATGAAATATAATGTATTATGTAATACATTAGAATTATTATACTGTAATAAAACAATATAATATAAAACATAAATTATATTATTATATTATTTCTATTATTTCATCAAAGGCTGCAGAAACCAACATACGAACAGTGTATTCCAATTCATAAGCAAATGACTCATGAATTGGTTCTTTTTAGTAGATTACAAACATACACTGTCACGGTACTGCAGGTGTGCCCGGGCTGGCCACCAGATGTCTCTGTGTTGAGCACATGGCTTGTTGTTTGTTGTTGGTGCCATGTGCTCTCCTGTCTATTGTCTGCCCCCTCCCATCTTGTTAACTAATCATTGTTTCAGTTGCTCCACCTGTGTCTCCTTATTATTATTATTATTATTGTTGGTGGTGGTGGTATTATTTTAAAGTCATATTTAATATAATCACGATTTGGGGGTGGGGGGATGCAGTACAACTATAAAATTATAATACTAATATTTTTGATTACTTTAATTTCCTTATTTTCAATCTTTTGAAATATTTATTCTATTTTCATATTTTTGAAAAAACAATTAACAATTACAATGGGAAAATACAATGTAGCTATCAATACCTTAATAAATGAACCATTCAGCACCACTGCATCAAAATATCTCAGTATTACTTTACGATACTACTGTACCATGGTTCCACAAGAGCAGACATCCATTTCACACATTCAAATTGACTGCACACGCTGACATTCATGAATCGTGTTGCATTAGCTCGTTTTAATTAAGTAGGAAAATTGAGCAAGCAGCGAAAATCCATTTTTTGAGTGTAGCGTGAATCGTCTAGCATGTATTTCCTGTAGTATGGCGTGTGTATTCCTGCACCGCTGAGTCTGAATCTCCCATCGGTTCCAGAGCTCATTACCCTACAGCGTCTCTGAGAGTATCTCTCCAGCGCTGAGATCAATGTGAAGAGCTCGTGAGCGGGACAGATGAATGAATATGTATCGTAAGGGGCGAGCGAAAAGGCCGCAATTCATTCCATGCAACCCGATGTTCTTCAGATGGAGAAAACTCAATCAGAAAACAAATATACTGTTACAGACAAGCCAAAGTTCTTCAATCGGAGTCGGCGCGTGTGGGTTGACGCCCCAAAAGAGTTTTCAGGAGCTGTATGAAAGTCTGTGATAATCAAACATGTCACTCACTACCTCCATAAACTCAGATCACAGGGGGACGCCTTCCCATCATGCCTAGAGAGAATGTAATTATAGTATCGAATGGAGGCAGGAGATGCTGGATGGCACGGGGGAATCGAAGGCCTATCGGTTTGCCCCAGTCTCCGTGAGTCTGTCCAAATGGGCTGTAATGAGACATTTTGAGAGTCGATGTACTCGGACCCCAGACTAAAACCGGTGCGCGTGTAATCTCATCCCAACCAGACCGGCGTGCCGGGTACGATTGGGGCTTTATCTGCTGTGAAGCACTCTTCCCCCGCTGATCTCACGCACACGGTTTGTTCATCCTACAGTAATTAATCAGCTCGTTAGGGTGCGATTATGGCCATGTCCCAAATGGCACCCTAAACCCTCGCGGTCTTCCTCTGAGTCCACACTTTCGTGACGTAATGCCGTTTTGACTGTCGGGTAGAAGTCTGCTGCGGAGCTCGTCCCAGTGCGGGCTCATGGCATAAGTGCGTATTGAGGGCGCATAACGGCCGCAAAGGGGGCGCTCGCAAGCATCTTTCTGAACGCTTAAAATGAGGAATGGGACACCCTACGGTCTCGTGGACTTAACGAACACACGCACGCGTGGCCATTATAAGTCAGTAAGACCGCAAGTGCACATGAAGTGTTCCATTTGGGACAGGGCCTATTGCTCATTAGACTACACAATACCCAGCAGAAGGTGGTGTGTTTCTTTGAAGGAACAGGGTTATTTTCCGCTGGTTTAATCTCGTCGTATGCAATAGGCCATAACAAAATGTGTTCTTGCTGTATGGATGCATAATTTGTCTGAAAAAAATTGTGATTATATATCACTATGACTATAATGTTAGTAATAATGATAATAATAAAAATGTTTTTTTTGTTTTCACATAATTCATCAAAATTAATTATTAATTATTATTAGTAGTAGTAGTAGTAAGAAGAATAATTTATCATTATTGTTAAATAAAAATAAGTATTATTATTGTAATACTATTTCACTGTAATAGAAAATAATTTAAGAATAACTTAATTTAAAATATCATAAATATAAATGTATATAATATAAAATTATTTATTATTATACGTATTATTACATTTAGTTAAAAGTGATCACAATTCTTACAGTAGTAAAAATGTAATTGTTGTCTATGTGGTTTTTTACCCCGCATATTACTCCAGGCAGGAGAGCGGAGTGAAGCTGCTTTGAAACAATTCATAAAGTGCTCTAAAAATAAACGTGACTTGACTTTTTTATTTTTTTAAATACTACTTCTACTACAAATAATAATACTAATAATAATAATAATGAAAACTATACTAATAAAAGGGAGAAGCAGAAATTATATGTATTGTTAAAAAAAATTTACTAATACTATTTTACTGTAATAGAATAATAATAATGATAATAATAATTTGTATTTTAATATGCAAAGACCGTAACAAAACCTGGGTGTTTGGCTACAAAATTGGGATTATATATTAATATGACTATAAAATAATAATAATAATAAAACTATTATAAATATTACTATTTAAATAATATTTTACTTTAATAAAGAATATAAGAAAATGAATAATAACAACAATTAAATTAAAAAATATAATTTTTGTAATTTTATTATAACATTATATAAAATGTATATAATGAAACTCAAATTTTACAAAAATAGGATGTAATAGAAAAAGAATGTGAGAAAATATAAGAATTTAATTTGAACGATTAACTATACATGTTGTTAATTAATCATCTCATACTGGTGAGATTGATTATTGCTCATTATACTATGTTAAATCATGCGTGTGACCAACAGAAGGTGCGTTTCTTGGAAGGAACTGGATTATTTTCCGCTGGGTTATTCTCGTTGTGTGCAATTGTCAACGATAAACAAAACGTAAACATTGGTGGTCTGTTTGGGCTCCTGCTAAACGGTCTTTGATTTTGAAAGCACGTGCGCTCTCATGTTTACAACCGCTCAGAACCTTCATTGTCATGCATCGGTTCAAGCTGCAGAAATGACAGTGCACAGACCTTGCTCAGATGCTTCACCAAAAACTCTAGAGGACGTAAATGATTTATTCCGCAGGCGCAGTAGGTCAGAACCAGGTCAGGACGGGGTGAAATTGGCAAGGCTGGCTCTGCGCGGCCCTGAAATACAGTGACGGCTGGCCTTGAGCCAACCACACATGAGATTTAGAAGAGGGAATACATGTTTCTTTAGCACAATGGGGATAAAAAAAATGATTGCTCAGATCAGTGGTGAGGTGATATTCTCATATGCGTATGTGATATTCTCTTCTCGGACTAAATGAAGAGCTCACAGGGAAAAAGAGGTGGGGGCATCTGTTTCTTTATCAAAAATTAGGTGTGAAAAAGTGAATACCTACACTATTAAATTGTCCTTAAAGGCTGCATGGAAAAACGAACAGTTTAGCCTGATCTGGAATTCATATGATTCTGTATCGACCATTCTGGTTTTCCGAGGGAATCAGAAACATACAGGTGTAGTCCAATTCGATCATAATCACAGCTGTTCTTTTTACCTTTACAAAATTAAACGCCCTTTTGTTTTTTGAACTCAAAGATATAAGCATTTTCATGTACACAGACCAGGTATTTCTCTCAATGGTTCACAAACTGTATGGGAATATAAGTGAGCAGGAAACTTATGCGCACCAGATGCGGCATTAGACAGCTGATTATTGCACAGGGGGGACTTTAACAAAGCCAACTCAGGCTGGCCACAATAAATAGCCACTCCAAATGTGCAGTTTTACTTCCAAAACATTGGGGGGGTGGGGGTCACCATCAAACACACGTGGTGATCGTGTAGTGGACCACATTTGCTACTCTCCTCACGGCGCCTACAATCCCTCTCCCGCCCACCTTTCGGCATAGAGTTGAAGGTTGTTGATTGTGGCCTGTGGATGTTGGTCACTCTTCCTTCAATTGCTCCTGCGAAGTTGCTGGATATAGGCAGAAACTGAAACGAGAAGCACTCGTATACCCTGATCAGGATCCCAATGCTCAATGCTGGTCGGACATCGGACGCTATACTACAAATGACTGTTTTGACCACGTGCAAGACTGGGACATGTTTCGGGCAGCGTCTGATAAGGACATAGAGGTGTACTCAGATACTGTAACATGTTTCATCAGGCAGTGCACCGACAAAACAATCAACATGCTACCCCAACAAAGGGTGATGGTCGTGGATTAACGGCGATGTCAAGCATGGGCCTCAGGATCTTGTTAAATCTCGATTCAAAATTGACATCGAAAACAAGCACCTGTGTTCGTTGTCCATAACATACGATCTGCCCAAAATCCATAACCCCAAACCGCCACCATGGGAACGATAATATAAAAACAAAGTTGACAAGCAAACAATTCACCCACACACCAACACGCTGTCTGCAAGAAGCATGTGCCCTGCAGGGCATCAATAACATCACAGGTTTTATCCGTGAAGGGAACCTCTCCAAAATGCCAGCTACGAATGTGAACATGCCCCATCAAGCGGTTACACCTAAATCTCAGGTACGGAGGACGCATCCAGATGAGCTCCCTAATCATTTTTGACATGTTTCAACTTCTTTGGCTCACAACACCGCCCATTGTTGCACAAAGAGCGCTCCGCGGTGGATGCTGCAGAATCTTGGAGGTGAGTGCACTCTCCATTTCCATCGCGGATGTAACCTGATCCTTCTGGTGGGTTGAACACGTGGTCCGCAAAGCTGTGAGGTCCGGTTGGATGTACTGCATTCTCTGAAACCAGGCTGTGTTGCTCAGAGCATGAATATTCATTCGGGCAACTAGCCGGGTTTGGACATTACAGACATGCCAATTTCAACCTTTCCCTCAAAACTCGCTGTCTGTGGTTCCCTCATTGTGCTTCAAAAACTGCAATTCAGCGGCCTTTTATTGTGCCAGCCTACCACCTGTGCAATAAAAATGCTGTCTAAAATCTTGACATGCCACACCTGAGGTGGATGATTACTGCAAAGAGGCCCATTGCTCTGACACCAGATTTCAGACAATTTGTGAACAATTTTGAGAAAGGCCTTTTGTGTCATCAGAGACTACATCTTTGAGTTGCTCATGAAAAATGGGGCAAAAACAAAAGGGTGCTTTTATAATTTTGCCTGCCTTCACTGGATCAAAAACATACGCTACAATTTGATTCATAACAAACTCTTGAGAACCAGTTATTTTTAATGAATCAAAAACAAACACTTTACCCACTATAGTATGAATTATGAATAAATGACTCAATCAAATCAAAACGACTGAATTAAAAACATTCAATGCAACTAGTATATTAAAATTCATGAGCAAATAATTCTCATGAATACCAGTTATGTGAGAATGCTGTTTGTGGATTATAGCTGCACTGCATTTTTTGGTGTGAATTAAACATACAGTGTGACCAGTGTAGTGAGCAAGTGATTCTTATGAACTGGTTCTTTTTAGTAAATCTAAAACATAAAGCACGAACACTTTAGTCTGTTTCATGAACAAATAAACATATTAGAAGAGGTTTTGTTTTTTTTATGAATCAAAACATACAGCACGACCAGTGTTGTCTGATTCAAATGACTCTCATTAATAATTTTAAAAAGACAAGTTACAGGTTTGAAAGTCAGGACCTGTACAGTAAGCAAATGGATATTAAACAGCAACAATACCTCATCTCCTCTGGTCCATCTCCACACTGGTGCTCCTCAGGGCTGCGTCCTCAGCCCACTCTTGTACTCCCTGTACACACATGTCTGTACAGCCAACACACAGCTCCAAATCATCGTCCAATTTTCTGAAGACACAAAGGTGAATAGGCCTGATCACTGACAACGATGAGATGGCCTACAGAGAGGAGATGAGTACCTTGACTAAATGGTGTCAGGAGAACCACCTCTCACTCAACATCGACAAGACCAATGAGCTGGTGGTGGATTTCAGGAGACAGAGCAGAGAACACACACCCACCACCATCGACAAGACACCTGTGGAGCGGGTAAACAGCTTTAAGTTCCTCAGCGTTCACATCACTGAGGATCTCACATGGTCCGCTTACACAGATGCAGTGCTGAAAAAGACACATCAGTGCCTCTTCTTCCTGAGACGGCTGAGGAAGTTTGTCTAAATGTGTGAGCCCCAGAATCCTCAGAACATTCTACTCCTGCACTGTGGAGAGCATGACCGGCTGACCGGTTGCATCATTCTTTCTTTTCTGCCTGCCTGGTTTGGAAACAGCACCGCTGGCAACCGCAAAGCTCTGCAAAGGGTCGAATGCAAACTGCCCGCCACATTGTTGGAGGTGAGCTTCCCTCCCTCCAGGACATCTACACCACCGGTGTATAAGGAAAGCCCGGAGGATCATCAAGGACACCAGCCACCAGTCCCACAGTCTGTTCTCTCTGCTGCCCTCAGGAAGATGTCTCCACAGCAGCCGATCTTGCACTAGCCGACTGAGGGATAGCTTTTTCCCTCAGGCTATTAGGCTAATGAACAGTCAGAACTAATACACCCTACAGCATACTCCCACTTATGGTATGCCATGCACTACACTTTAACTCTAACACAGTTCAAACTGGAATACACGCACACACTGCACTAATACAACAATCTATCTGCTACCACTGGATACCATCCAATGCACATCATTGACATTGCGTATCCATTTAAATTATGTAATATAAAAAAATATAAACCTAAATAAATTAAATAAAAAATCCCATATTACTGTGATATATATAAATATATATATATATATATATATAAAATAAATGTACAGGGCTGGATGTAATCTCATAATTTTACAAAAATAGGTGATAAATAAGGCCGACGCACAATGTCCGGATAAATAAATTACATGTTATTCTTGCAAAGGATTTTTATATAATATATATATATAAGTTCGAAGTTATCCAATGGTGGGCGCCTGGCATGCCAGGGCCGATCTTTTTTTTTTTTATGTGTGTGTATATATGTTTACATAATTTAGAATGTGTACATACAGTGTATAATGCAAACCGGTGTTCATTGATAACTGTAAGTATGTCTAATAGTACACTGTGAGGAAGAGAGCCGGTGTACTGAGTATATGTATGTGTATATTTCACATTGTCATCTGTATAAGTCTGTAAGTATGTACTGTCTATATGTAAATTGTTTCTGCATGTGTTCCGCTGTATCTGAAGCACGCTCTCAATAATTTCACTCACCAAGGCACATGTGATGTGACAGTAAAAGTGATTTAATATCATTCAAAAAAATAAGTAGACCACATTTCTTATATTAAGGAGTCAATACAAAAAAATAGTATTTTATTAGTTAAGTCTATTTATGTTTGCCCACGAATTGCAAAAGGAAACATGTTAGCTGAGGAGTTTAGCTATATACCCACATTATTTTCTTTATTTGTACAGTTCTTTGGAGTCTGGGTTTGAAATGACACTTTGGTTTAGGTTGGTTAGTCCGGCATGTGTCTTTGACAGGGTCTGGAAATCTCCAGACCGATGACAGTTTCATAATTGGCAGTCAGGAACAAGGCTGTCAAGACCTGTGAGTGACAGCCCATCTGTTGGGGGTAGAGGATACGTACAGGTTTGCGTTGAAGGACTTCCTGAGAAGAAGGGATGGGACGCATTGCGCTGTCTCTCTGGAATACTCTGCATAATTGGTATCTTTCACCATAAATAATAATATAAATAATGTCATTCTATTCTTTCATAGGATTGTAAGTCCACGTGTGATATAATTTTGGTCAAGGTATCTTATAATGAAAAACATGACCATTTTCCCTATTTTTTCCCCCCTCAGAATTAAAACTGCTGCTATAACTTTAAGACTTATATATATATGTGTGTATGTATGTAGTGTGTGTGTGTATGTGTGTGTGTGTGTGTGTGTGTGTGTGTGTAATTATTATGTATTAATTACATGAAATGTATTTCTAGCAACATTTTAATCTGCCCACAAAAATGTTTAAAATATTTTTTGATCATAAATACAATTATACATTGTGCCATAAATATTTGGACAGACAAACCTGCTGCTCAAAGCTTAGTGTTCAACACTTTCATTCAGCATCGCCGTCACACCATCAGGATCTTTAAATAGGCTTAATTAAAGTTAATAATCTGAGGTACGGGCAGGTGTAGCACACACATCTCTAATAATCAGTGTTAATTAATTGCCATTTATAAACACAGCTGTGAGCTGAGATTGGCTCAGACTAACTCTGGATGTGCTGTTCATTACGGTCACCTCGTGATTAGTTTTTCCACCGTCGTTGAGACGACAGCACCAGTTGAAAGAAGCATTCGATTGATACTCTCTGGTGGGCACTTTTGAAAAATATCAATAGTGATTAAAATACGTGAATCTGGGGTCAGTTTGAGTCTTTGCTCAAGTTTTTGGAATGCTAACGCTGTTTGTCCTTTGTCCCTGGGAAGATGGAGGTATCGATTCCTCCGTTTCTACCTTTTTTTGTTTTTCACAAAATGTCAATCGTGCCAGGTTTCAAACTGGCTGTCGGGTGGCTCCGTGAAGCACTCATGAATAATGCAGATGCACAGGGGGGGAGAAGTGAGGGAGTCATCTTCTTTCTTTCAGCATCCGAGAGGTGGATCCTCACCTGAAGGTGTGAAAGGAAGCTGACGGGGTGGGACCGGGAGGTCGAAAATGTCAGGGCGGGTTGTGTTGACAGTGGGTGGCTGAGACATGTTCAGTGGGTTCAGAGCAAATCCTGCTGCTGAATAGAGGAACGACTGTAATTATTCTACTGCTCCAGTTTTCACGAGAGAGGAAGGCCATTAATTCTGAGAGACATTCAGGCACTATCCCACTGCGCCCCCAGAGAGAGAATGAGAATAAAGGGGAGAGGACGAGAGAGCGAGCGAGAGGGAGAAAAATGGTTTACAAAGCTTTCTGCTTTGACAATGGCATGCAGGCACATTAGGACCCAGTGCAGCGTATTTAAAACTGAAAGGATCCTGCATGATAGTCAGCCTCCATTTTTCATTTGACAATGTGTGGTATTCCAGAGTGGTCGAACTGCAGATGAGACATTATGGCTGTTAAGATTAAAGGACACATTAATTAAGATGCCACTGTGTATGCTGGAATCTGACAGGCACAACAAAAGAATGCAAGAGGATCAGAAGTAGATAAATAACCCTTTACCTATTACTAAAGCAGACACATGCATCGTAGGCAATCCTATGGCAATCCAACTATTTGGAGAGACATGTTTTTAAACTGAAAAACAATGTCAGTTATGGAGTGCTAGAGTGATGAATAATTGGTTAGTGATAAAGTAAATTAATAAAGTAGAGAGATGGGTTAGTGATGAGATTGAGCAGGGAATCCCAACCAATTTCAAAAACTCATCATTAACCCATTATTATATCATTACCCCAGTTAGCAATGGGGTAGAGTGATGGGTTAGTGATTGGATAGTAGACGGATGGATTAGTGTAGGGTTATAGTGATGAATTCAAGTGATTGGTTAGTGGTGAGATTGGTTGGGATTCTCTGCTCAGTCTCACACCATTATTTACTTAATTATTAACTGATTATCATATCATTAACCCAGTTAGCAATGGGACAGAGTGAAGGATTAGGGTAGGGTTGGTCATGAATTCAAGTAATGGGTTAGTAAAGTGAAGATTGGTTGGGATTCCCCGCTCAGTCTCATAACATCCCATTTACCTGATCATTAACCCATTATACTATAATTAACCCAGTAAGCAATGTTGCAGAGTGGTGGATTAGTGTAGGGTTAGTAATTAATTAAAGTGATGGGTTAGTAAAGGAAATGGTTGGGATTCCCCGCTCAGTCTCATAACATCACTTCACCTGATCATTAACCCATTATACTATCATTAAGTGATGGGTAAGTGATGAGATTGGTTAGGATTACCTGCTCAGTATCATAACATTACCTCATCATTAACCCATTGGTCTATCATTATGCCAGTTACATGTGGGGTAGAGTGATGGATTACTGTAAGGTTAGTAATGAGATGAAGGACTACAGAAAAGGTTCGAGAACCCACAATCTACATCATAGCAGATTATTTTACCACATAATTAACCCATTATCCTATCATTAATCCAATTAAAAACGGAGTAGAGTGAAGGATTAGTGTAGGGTTAATGATGAGTTCAAGTGATGGGTTAGTGATGAGATTCGTTACTCAGTCTCATAACTTTATTATGCCTCATCATTAACCCATTATCCTATCATTAATCCAATTAAAAACGGAGTAGAGTGAAGAATTAGTGTAGAGTTAATGATGAGTTCAAGTGATGGGTTAGTGATGAGATTGGATGAGATTCGTTACTCAGTCTCATAACTTTATTATGCCTCATCATTAACCCATTATCCTATCATTAACCCTGTTAGCAATGAGGAAGAATTATGAATTAGTGTAGGGTTAATGATGAATTCAAGTGATCGGTTAATGAGATTGGTTGGAATTCCATGCTCAGTCTCATAACATCACTTTACCTCATTATTAAACCATAAGGACTACCATTAACCCAGTTAGCAGTAGGGCAGAGTGATGAATTAGTGTATTAATGAAGAATTCAAGTGATCGGTTAATGAGATAGGTTGGAATTCCATGCTAAGTCTCATAACATCACTTTACCTCATTATTAAACCATAAGGACTATCATTAACCCAGTTAGCAGTAGGGCAGAGTGATGAATTAGTGTAGGGTTAATGATGAATTCAAGTGATGGGTTAGTGATGAGATTTTTTGGGATTCTCTGCTCAGTCTCATAACATTATTTTACTTCATCGTTAACCCATTATCCTATCTCTTCATGAACTGAAGTGATAGATTAGTGATGAAATAGAGGACTAAGAAAAGATTAGTGATGGGTTAAAGATTGATTAATTGGCTAGTAATGAGATGATGGGTGAGTGATGATTGGTAGAGTGGTCATTTAAAGTTAGGAAATTTGATTAGGAAACCAAAAGAAAATTCTGATGTTTGGTTCCCCTATTAGTAAAACTGTATTTTTGTTATGTAAATGTGGAGGACGTTTTCACCACACAAAAAGACAAGGTCGAGTTACTGAGGCAGCCAGCTGAGCTATTTTCTCTCACAGTGAAGCTTACAGTAACATTTAGTGGAGTACGATGAAAATCCCCACCGTTCATGTGCCAAAGCATCTACAATAAATGATAAAACAGACTGAGATGCTCTAAAATTAATTCAGTAAGACATTCTGCAATGACCTTGATGACTCATGGTGAGAATTTTTAGCTCTCAGGTGATCTACCCCTTTTCTCCCTATAACTGAATTCAAGGTTTTGTGAAAAGTGGCTGGCCTGAATCTTTACTCAGTGTATCATCAAGCTGTTTGGTTGGACTTACCAGCATTATAACTCTGTTTCTGGACTCAAGAAGGATGCCTAGGGAAATCATAAATCACTGGATTAGACACAAAACATCAAGACTTGGTAGAAGATGGCGATAAAAAACAAAAACATTTCACTCAGAAGCAACAGTGCCCGATTTAGCGCCCGATTCACTAAAATAATTATGGAAATTAGGTTATGTGGGTGGTAATGCACAACGCTATTTGCGCCAGGCAAATACTATTGAATTTCCTAAATAAGGTGCAATCTATAATAACTATAATTTGCATTTAAAGAGGCGTGTTTCCACAGAAAAGAATGACAATTACTTAATTTACATAAGATGTATATGCTATTTCAGCATATTTAGCACCTGGTTGAATTGGATATCGCAGGCTAACGTTTTAATGATAACATGAAATGTAATGCATTTTTCTTTCTTTTCTTCAGGCCATGATGGTTATTATGGAGTCGAGAGTATCTTAGGACCTGGCAATATGACACATTCTCCTCGCAGCATTAAACGTGATTCATGACTAAAAACCCAGGATTTTTCCTTCTGTTAACATTTCTGTGATTAGTTTATTCTTGAATTTTGTTTGTGAAGTCGGAATATATGTGTGAAATATGAAAGCGTGGGAGTCGCTCACTTTGGCGATGTATTTGCAGTTAAGGTATTTCTTGATAAGCGTTTAAGAGTTTGTGAATAAAACTCTGCATTCGGCTGTTTTAATGAAAGCTCTCTTGGCCCACTTCTTTTTCCCTTCAGCATCTTCAGCTTAAGCTCAAGGATCAGACTGACATGAATAAATAAAGAAGCCTCGGGACACAAGAGTCTTTTCCACGCGAAAATCCCTTCAGCTCAAACATCAGCACAGACCCAACCAAATCTCAAACACTCCAGACATCTCCGCCTCCGGAGGAGTGCGTTCTTGCACGGGTAAAAGTCATTTCTAAGAAAGTCACCTTTGAATATATGGCATATAAATACTGTACATTTACACTTTAGGCTCTAAAGAGATGTTTAATCGTCTGCAAATAGACTATGCAAAAACAGTTTATACTGCGGCTAACAGCCAACTATGGGTAGATCATATATATATATATATATATATATATACAATAAGGATATACTGTACAACAACTCCTTCACTTTTATTTTGTGTTCCCATTTGTTGAAAAACTCTCCACAATGATACTTTTAAGAATCAAGTTTTAGGCAGCATCCCAGTTTGTATAAAATTAAAAATATGACTGGAACACTGATCTGCATATATATATATATATATAGTGTGTGTTTTCTATTTTAGATCAGTGGACTGGAACCTCTGTATGCAAGGGATTATGGGTAATATTAATCCAGAATGCATGCACACTTTTCATCCACTGGAAAATCCATTCAGGAAAATTTTGCATTTTATTTTTAACATAATCTGATATGCACATTTCCTAATTTTAAATTTGGATGCAGGCTTATTGGTTTCTTTATCTGCTATTGTCTATGAAATATGTAAATAGTTCTCAAAAATGTATTTTTTTACAATTCTAAATATGTCTTTATATATGTATATTTTAATTCATTTAATTTATTTTAATATATAATGTTTAAATTATTAATTGTCATACAATTATAAAAACAGTAAGATTTTTTAAATGGTTTTCAAAGAAATCTCGTATGCTAACCAAGGCTGCATTTATTTAATAAAAAATACAGTAAAATTAGTAATATTGTGAAGTATTATTACAATTTAAAATATCTGATTTAAATTTTAATATATTTTAAAATGTAATTTATTCATGTGATCCAAAGCTGAATTTTCAGCATAATTACTCCAGTCTTCAGAATCAGAAATCATTCTAATTTGCTGTTTTGCATATCTTGGAATAACTTTGAATATTCATGTACAGTATTTTGAAGCAATAAGCCCAAGAAACCTTGAGTTACAGTGATTTTACTACGGTTGAAGACATTGCGATGATGCAAAGTGGAGTCAGCTGTGGGCTATTTACGCTTGTCAAGTTACATCACTATCAAAAATCATTGCATCAACAGAGTGGCTTTCTAATAATACTGATACAAATTAATACACAATCACATTTAGAGCCAGAATTATGAGTTGTATTAAATTGCTTTAGCCTTGGTGTTTCTCCCTTTGAGATGAATCTCATGAAAACACATTTAGATCAGTTTGATTCTCTTGCTGCCCCGTATCGCAAACTGTACCCGTGAAGCTCCGAGAGCCATATGCACAAAGTCATCCAGAAATCAAGCTTTGAAGGACAAAAGCGAGAACATGGGGCAGAGAGAGAGATAGATTGGGGGTGTTCAGCTGAGACAGATGGAGAGATAGCCTGCAGGAACATCGCTCTCTGTGGGAGTCGAGCCACTTTACAGACTCGCTTTGGCTTTCGGAGACAGAACGATTCCTCAGGCGTTCGATCCTCGAACCGTCCCCCACACTGGCGCTTAAACGCACCGCTTTCTAGCATTCCTTCACTCAGAGAATGGCTTTCAGAGTTAATAATGCAAAAGACACTTTATAGAGCAAACAGTTGTGGCTTTAAGATCCGATTGGATGAGGCTCGTTTTTTACCCATCATGCTCTCATTGCACATTCACTAATGCATTAGTGCCCACAAAGAAGCAGGAAGCGGCAGAGCGGCACAAAGAACACATTCAGCCTGAGGAACACACCAGTGACTGCCAGACATTCAGAGGTGGGAACAACTGTTGGAACAGAGACAGAGATCGGAGAAGGACAAGCTGGAGGGCACAGCTGCATATCGAAACGAGAGAGGGAAAGAGATCTGCAATGCCCACTGAACACTACCTTAAATATTCCCCTGTGAATCCTACAGAAAAACATGCTGGGTTAATATTTTATTCCTAAATAATAAATTATTATCAAAATAAATCAAACTAAATATTGATATATTGTATTAAGTAGATAAACAGTTTTTTTTCTTTCAATTAATAATACAAATTAATATAAAAAGGGTGAATTCAATTGTTCAAAAAGTAATTTATAAATCTTAATATCAGAAGTAAAATATCTTAACAAATAGATGATTTCTATTTCAAGTGAATGCAGTTGTTTTGCACGTTCAAAAAGTCCTGAAAAACAAATAGTGGTTTCAATATTAAACAGCTCAACTTGTTTTCAACATTATAATTTTTTTCTTAAGTGTCAGATCAGAATATTATATAGATCATGCAACAAATAATAAGGCTTAAATAATAATGCTGAAAATTCAGATTTGCATTACAGGAATAAATGGCATTTTAAAATATATTTAAATAGAAAACAGCTATAAAACAATTGATCCAAAATAAAAATTTAGTTTACATAATATATGTGTGTGTACGGTGTATATTAAATACACACACACGCATGCATATATTTCAGAAAAATGTGTTATGCTTATATATTACAAATATTTATATGTAATATAAATTATATGAATAATTTATACATGTAGATAAATCTAAATATTTTCAAACTATATACTGCATGTGTGTGTAAACTCAAGCACAGTAACACCATGGTCATTGAACCAGCTTTTGGTACCTTTGGCAGTGTGGGCAGGTGCCAAGTCCTGCTGGAAAATGAAATCAGCATCTCCATAAAGCTTGTCAGCAGAAGGAAGCATGAAGTGCTCTAGAATTTCCTGGTAGATGGCTGCGTTGACTGTGGACTTCAGAAAACACAGTGGACCAACACCAGCAGATGACATGGCAGCCCAAATCATCACTGACTGTGGAAACTTCACACTGGACTTCAAGCAACATGGATTCTGTGCCTCTCCTCTCTTCCTCCAGACTCTGGACCTTGATTTCCAAATGAAATACAAAATTTACTTTCATCTGAAAAGAGGACTTTGGACCACTGAGCAACAGTCCAGTTCTTTTTCTCCTTAGCCCAGGTAAGATGCTTCTGACGATGTTTCTGGTTCAGAAGTGGCTTGGTAGCTCTTTTCCTGAAGATGTCTGAGCGTGGTGACTCTTGATGCACTGACTCCAGCTTCAGTTCACTCCTTGTGAAGCTCTCCCAAGTGTTTGAATCGGCTTTGCTTGACAGTATTCTCAAGCTTGCGGTCATCCCTGTTGCTTGTGCACATTTTCCTACCCAATTTCTTCCTTCCAGTCAACTTTGCATTTAATATGCTTTGATACAGCACTCCTTGAACAGCCACCCCTTTCAGTAATGACCCTCTGTGACTTACCCTCTTTGTGGAGGGTGTCAATGATTGTCTTCTGGACCATTGCCAAGTCAGCAGTGTTCCCCATTATTGTGCTTTCAAAGAACAAGAGATACCCAGAATTTATACTGTATGGATGACCATTTATTGAAACTCAAATGTAAATATTCTAATATTTTGAGATACTGATTTTTGACTTTCATTAGCTGTAAGCTCTAATCATCAAAATTAAAACAAAAAAAACCTTTTGAAGTGTTTTACTTTACATGTAATGAATCTAAAATATATGAAAGTTTCACTTTTTGAAATAAGTTACAAGAAAAAAAAAATATATATATGAATTTTGGGGGTAAAAATTAATAATAATTAGAATTTGGAATGATATATGACCTAGACATGTCTTTGAGAAGTTTTGTGAGTTTCATCTTCTCTGATTTTGGCACAGAAGTTGAGTTTGAGATTAGTTGATTGCAGGTCTGTAAGTCATCCTTACAGCTTCAGCATTAAAGCTCAGCTGTCGTCTTCTGGCCTGAGCAGTAAAGTTCAAACCCCACTGACATTGCTCATGGCACTTGCAGGAATGTAAAAGCCCTGATAGAAATCATAATTCACGCTTTGACCCATTCCTGCCAGCCCTTTCAGGGCCACTAAAGAGCTTAGTGGCTCTTTTCTCCTGCGGCACAGAAGAACTACTTCCTGTCTGGCACCGGCGGGGGAATCTCCCACTTTCTCTCTCATTCCCATTGTCCAGCTCAAACCAAGCATGACTGATAGAAAGATCATCCAGTCCGAGTCTAGAAATGCCAACAGCTTTGTCGGAGGTAGGAGTCCTTTCATGTTCCAGTCAAGTCTTTGCTATGCACTTCAGCTCCCACTTTAAATTAAACCTGATTTGCATTTTCTGAAGTAAATACCAGTGCTTGCAAGGCAGAAAGAAAAAACAAACTAAATCATTTACTCACCCTAGTGTCGCTTCAAACTCGTGCAGCTTTCTTTAGTGGAAAACAAAAGCTGAAGTTTTGAGGAACATCCACTCTTTCCTATATAATAATGATGGCAGCATTAATAGAGCTGAGAGATATGATTTCTTTAATACAAAAAATGCAGTCATGCGATGTGAAAAATTTCAGACAAAATCTGCACAATTAATCAAATTAAATTACACTGATTAATTGTATAACTAAATTATAAAAGGGAGCAATTTCATTAAATAAATAAATATTGTTATATTTTGTGCGTAATGTACTATCATTTTAAAGTTGTTAAGTTTATTTAAGAATTATTGTCAAATGCAAACACAGAAACTCATCAACTCTGTTTCCACTAAAATAAAAAGTACAAAGCAATTCCATATAATAATAATACTAATGAAGAAGAAGAAGAAGAAATTAAAATATATTTTTTAATTAAGTGTAAATAAAAATATTGAAGTTTTTATTTTAATGATAATAAATATGAAATGAATAACAATAATACAAATGTAAAAAATGCAAAAAGTAATACTACTACTAATAAATATGAAAATAAAATAACTTTTAAATTAAATTTAAATAAAATATAAAAATTGTAATATTGATTTGTTTATTTAAAAATATTAATAATAATAAATATGAGATTAATAATAATATAATATATACAATATATACATTTTAAATTAAATGTAAATAAAATATAAATTATGACTCTGAATATGAATTTATTTATTTAAAAATATTAATAATGATAAATAATGAATATGAAATGAATGATAATAAATAAAAAAGTAAAAAGTAATAATAATATAAAATAAAATATACATTTTAAATTAAAAGTAAATAAACACTAATATTTATTTATTTAAAATATTATTCATAATAATAATTAATATGAATAATAAACAAAAAATGAAATGTAAAACGTATTTATTATTATTATTATTAGTAGTGTTATTATAAATAAATGTACAATATAAATATAAAATAAACAACCAGAAAGACAGAAAATGATGCAGAAGAGCAAACAGAAGAAGATAAAACATAACAAAAATAAGATGCAGTGCTTCCTTACGAACACAGCAATGCCATTCACCACAAATGTGTTTTCCTTGTGCAAACTGATTACATTTAACATAATTAAAAATTCTCTAGCAAATATTAAAGCTTCTGTAGTAATCAAGCGCTCCGTGCACCATCAAGGCAAATTAGATTAGATTCTCACACTTTGGACAGCACATGTAACATACTGTAGATTTATTTTCTGTGGCCGGTTGTGAACGAAATGATGGATAATTCTATTAGTATGTGAAGCTTGAGATAAAGTCCAGCGCGTCAGGTATAATCACAGCAGACGGCTTTGTCGTAATAGAGATAAGTTCCACACAGAGCCCGGAATAAATTAAATTTAGCTCAATTATAGACCACTAGTAATGTGTTTTTTTTCTTTATCAGTGGACTTTGTGAAATATTACATTCATTCCAAAAAAACACACAAAGATCTGTGTAATATAGTTCGATATGTTTCATTAAAAAAGCAAAGGCTCTGGACAGCAGCTAATATCAGCCTAAAGCAGCCCGCAGGTTCCAACAAAAGCAAAGGTTCAAATCAAAGCTGCTGTTAAAGCCGTGATTTCAACTGCCACCCGCACCACAGCCTTCCTGCCTGATTACAGTCATTTTTCATTATTGCCCAATAGAGCGATTCAAAGTGCTAACAAGTTCAGACTGGAACAATCTCCACTAATGTTCACGGCACGCGTGCACACGCTCGGAAAGAGGCCTTTGTTTGTTCGGGGGACACCAGAGGCTTTTTGGATGAAGCGTGAACATGAATGAAGGCTTTGACGCACCAACGCAGCTGAACTTCCTTGAGAATCGGACGTGGTTTGAGCGAGAGCTCCGGCACACAGCAGCTGCATTCACACTGACCAGTCGCCATCCAGAAATAGTGATTGAGACATATTACAGAGATCATATGAACAAACACCTTCATTGACGTGGTGACTGCACACTTCCTAAAGCTTTGATTTCTCATTCATTTCTTCCAGCTTTTTAAAACGTGAATTAGTAAAGAATTCTGAGCCTTGACTAAAACCAACCGACTCACAGATGAATCACAACATTACATCTCAACTGAAGTAAATGAGGATAAAAACCTATAGAAGGAATGTATTGAACTGCGTTTATTTTAAAGAGGAAAGAAAATGAATAAATGCATTAAGCATTGAGATAAGCATTGAGACAAAACGCCTCCACTTCACATTGAAGATAATTTCTTTAAAAAAAAACATGAAATATTGGCCTACTTGTGAAATTAAACATCACAAGTGTAAGAAATAAATGTTAAATTTCGAATATTCAAGATCTCCAAAGTAGGTTTAATTATGCAATCAATACTTGGTTGGGGCTCCTTTTGTATGAATTACTGCTTCAATGCGGCATGGCATGGAGGGAACTTATTTGGTTAATTATAATGAATGATAATGAGTAATTTATTTATTCACCAGGAAGTCAGCAATTAAACGTGATTTGTATTATTATTTTGAAATAACAATAACTAATCCCATCCACAGATCTTCTATTGTTGTCTAATAGCCTCGTGGCAGCATGAAGAGCACTACAAGTCTATCTCATAGGTTTATACTGTGTGTTAAAAATCAGTTGTGCAATTCTCTGTGGAGGTTTTGAAAGAGATTCTGCTTCTGAAATCCACCTGGAATCCTCTGTTATAGAGGAAGAAACATGAGACCTCGGGTTATCATGTGACAGAAAAGATTCAACAGAGATTAAAGCAGGAGAATCCAGAAGTTGCCTGGTCAGATTTTCAGTGCCTGTGTGTGAGTTTGTCTGAGTCAGCAGGACGAGTGTTTTTATTCAGGTACACGCTGAGAAACATCTGCAGTCTCTCTCTCTCTCTCTCTCTCCTCTCTCTCTCTCTCTCTCTCTCTCTCTCTCTCTCTCTCTCTCTCTCTCTCTCTCTCTCTCTCTCACACCAGCTCATCTGTGCTCAAGCTCCCTGCTCTCTCTCCTGAGGTCAGAGGGAGAAGGTGAACATATGCTCGTCTATGTTTAGAGCTTCGGGAGGAGAGGAGAGAGGAGGAGAGGAGGAGGAGAGAGGAGGAGAGGGGAGGAGAGGAGAGAGAGGAGAGGAGAGCGAGGAGGAGAGGAGAGTGGGCGAGGAGGAGAGGGGATGAGCGGAGGGGGAGGAGGAGAGGAGAGAGGAGGAGAGGGGAGGAGAGGAGAGGAGAGAGAGAGAAGAGGAGGAGAGAGGAGAGAGAGAGAGAGAGGAGAGGAGAGAGGAGGAGAGGCGGATGAGAGTGGAGGATGGAGGGAGGAGAGGAGAGAGGGGAGGAGAGGGAGAGGGTGAGGAGCGGAGAGAGGAGGAGTGAGGGGAGAGAGGGGAAGGAGAGGAGAGAGGCAGGAGAGAGGGGAGGGGAGAGGGAGGAGAGGGAGAGGAGAAGAGGAGGGGGAGAGGAGGAGAGGAGGAGAGAGGAGAGAGGAGGAGAGGGAGGAGAGGGGTAGGGGAGAAAAGAGGGGAGAGCGGGGAGAGAGGAGAGAGGAGGAGAGAGGGGAGAGGAGAGAGGAGGAGAGAGGAGAGGGATGAGAGGAGGAGAGAGAGGGGGGGGGAGGAGAGGAGAGAGAGGGAGGAGAGGGGAGGGGAGGGGAGGGAGGAGGAGAGGAGAGAGGAGGAGAGAGGAGGAGAGGAGGGGGAGAGAGGGGGAGAGAGGAGGAGAGGGGATGAGAGGAGGAGAGAGTGAGGAGGGGAGAGGGAGGAGAGGAGAGAGGGAGAGAGGAGGAGAGAGGAGGGAGAGGGGATGAGAGGGAGCGGGAGAGGGGATGAGAGGAGAGGGGAGGAGAGGGGGAGAGGGGGGGAGAGAGGAGGAGGAGGGGAGAGAGGGGAGAGAGGGGGAGAGGGAGAGGAGGAGGAGAGAGAGGGAGAGAGAGGAGGAGAGGGAGGAGCGGCTCTTCTGTTCGGGGGAGAGGGAATGAAAGGAGAGGAGAGGAGATGAGAGGGGGAGAGGGAAGAGAGAAAAAGAGAGGAGAGGACATTTGAAATCTCCCTCCAGCAAACTGTCAGATGATCTACACAGAGTCTCTGTCACTCAGCGCTCCCAGCATGCACCAGGACACAACTGGAGCACAGGTGACTCTCCGTTAATAATAGCTCTGCCTTTAGGACAAAGAGAGACAGAATGAGAGAAAACAAAAAAAAGAAAAAGATTTGTATGGAGGTAAAACAATGGTGACTGGGTTCATAAAAGTTATTTCTGCTAAAAGTAGATCTACAGGCAACTGAATCATATGGTGTCCTAACTTTGTCTCACATGGCTTTTCCATCTTAGCTTTATTTTTGTTACAATAATAATGACACAGTGTGATATGTCATGTGACGTTGTTCATCTGAGGTTTTATTTTCCAAATTTTAAGACCTGCCAAGGACCATATGCTATTTTATTATTTCCTGATACAGAAAACCATGGAATTCAATAGGGTGTCCTAACTTTTTCACATGACTGTATATGTCCATCCATCCCTCCGTCCATCCTTGTCACCTGTATAATCACTCAGCTGTTATTTCTGATCTCTGTTAGCCGTTCAGATGAACAGAGAGCACTCAAGAAATGAAAGGTGTCTTATTAAAGCCACGCTGATTACCTCACATGCTGCTTATTTCCCACAATTACCAGCAATCAAAGACAAGACCACGCAATCACCTGCGGTCCACATCTAACCGCTCACACAAACACAGAGCCACATGATGCACTCATGACACTCCTATTTGGAGACATTCAGAGGTATGTTTTCCACACAATATTCAAGAGCCTCATCAAAACATGCGATGCGAGACCCTCATGCAACCACACAGATGATTTCAGGACCCCGGACAGCAGCACGTGTGGTATTCAGCACCATGGACAAGGTCCTGCTGAGAGCATCAAACAGTGAAAGCAGGAAAACAGATTACATTTATCTGGCATCGTTTTGGCATATTTTATATTTTTCATTTCAATTTATTTTTTCAGAAGGCCCACAGATAATATAAAATTATATATTATGTTTTTATATAATTATAATGCAAATGGTAAAAAAATTATACGTTACATGATTTTTTAAATATTGTTTTATAGTGTAGGTTGTGATTTTATTATTTTAATTGTGATAGATGTGCTGTATTTTATTATTTACTGCTATTATTTATATAATGCTTGACAGTGACAATATATTTGCATGCATTATAGCAGAGGGAAAATTCATTACATTTTAATTCAGTGTTTTTTTATTGTGCCAAAACCAGCCATAATTAAATCTTCTATGACCAATTCCACCTTCTCCAACTTTTACATTTACATTTAATCAATTAGCAGACACTCACAGACTAAAGCGTCTTACAAATGAGGAACATCCCAAGCAATTTATCATAAAAGCCAACAACATTTGCAGTACACAATGGCACGTTTCAAGAGTAAGTTCAAGTGGTACTCAAACTAGAGCAGAAAGATAACGCAGGAGTTTTTTCCCTTTACCTTCATAAACGTCCTCATCAGGGCAGATTTATATACAAATTCACGCTGAAATGTACCACACAAACTGTTAATATCAGACCGAAATGATCAGATCTTGTTAAAAAGACACAATTTTGGAATTATTTGCAACTATCTGCAGAGCTGTAGGTGTTACACACACTCAGGAACAGCATCAGACAACATGTATCCTACATCTTCATATTACCTTATCGAGACTGGCAGGCCGAGTTTCTAAACAAAGAATAGCCGTCATTAACATGCAAGCGTGGGTGGTCATGTGTTAATGTTTTCAAACATAGCAAGTCATTTTTGCAGCTTAATTTCAACAGTTGGTATTTTTGGACTTTGGAATAAGTTTAGAGATTCCATAGAACATTTAAGTCTTTTATCCCCAAGCCCAAAAAAACAAACAATGATAATGCTATTGCTCAATATTTGACCTTCTAGTGTTCTCTGCTGCCGAGTAAAGAGGGTAAAACCCTAGTTTCACCTGCTCTCATAATAAGAGCTTCCCTGTTTCACTGTAGGAGTTTAATTAGTCCCATATCAGATATACAATGTAAAACAATCTAATTAAGAGCTGCCTTTCCATTCATCAGTGAGGAGGACATGAGAGAACGAGAGAGAGATCAGACAGATTCTCCTGTCTCATTACCAGAAGCACACATTAGATCACAGGTGCACGAAACGCCCACACCGAGCATCATTACTGTGGGCACCGTGTGTAACGCAAATAGTGGGACTGCGTATGCTAGTCGTCATCATCATTTGCACACCTGTACTGTTACAGTGTTAGCAAGCCGTACTGTATTCATATTCCACAAACACTGCGGTTATGGCCTTTTCTAAATCCCAAGCCACATTAAACTTCTGCAATTAATTAAGCCCCGAATCGCTTAGTGTACAGACTCCACACAAACTTTGTTTTGTAGATAATTCCAGGCTTAGATGGGCTGATTTTGGGTTTTTTTTGTAAACTTTATAATTAAGAATGAAGTTTAAGAATCTCCCAAAGAGAGTTTACGTGCTTACTAAGCAAACAATTCATAAAGTCAAATGTATGTTATCGGGGAAAGAAATAATTGAAGTATTTCTGACTCTCCTAAACTTTTAGACAATTTTACTTCACATATAAGTGAATGGCATCTTTAATGCCATTCTGGAAGTTTATTCAGTGTGCATGTCAAGAACAGAAAACCAAAAACATGCAACATTTAAATCTCATGTAAACACGGCTTTATGGCGTTTTCAGTGTTTTTTTATTAATTATCTTATTTTAGATAAATATAAAAAATATATATAAATATACAAATTATATAATACAGTCATTCTTGAGACATGGGATAAAATATGTCCAGCAATTGTAACTGCTATCAGGTTTAAAAAACTAAAAATATTTTCAGTTGTAAATGATATGCAGATTAATAATATAATATATTTAACACAATTATCCCCTTCAATTTAATTTGATAATTATTATGTGAAATATATGACACTCATTGTCTTCTAACTGCATCTAAAACAGTGTGTCCACAGAGAAGGGTTCAAACATTAATATGCTATAAAATGGATAAAAATGTTTTTTAATCATAAAAAGAGCTTATTTTATCAAAAGTAATACATAATAATATCTCATATCAAAGCAATGTTGTTTTTCAGTGACACAAGCATGTTTCATAAGGTTCCAAAGTTGTGTCCCCTCTTTGTGTCAACACCGTCAGACATTCATTAAAATCAGGGAATATCAGGGGCAGCTGTCACTCTAAAGGACCCCTTGCCACAGTCCTCCTCTGCAGAGTACATCACTTTCAGACAGACTCCGGTCAGTTTTATAGTTTTAGAATATTTTAAATCCAAATGTTAATATTTCCTGGTCACAACCATGATATGTCAACAATTTCTGAGGAAATTATTTCAAATATTAAGATCATTTTATTCTCCTGAAGCAGGTTCCATTAGCATCTACATCAATAGAAAAAAATTAATGGCTACTACATTAACTCCATTTGTTTTGTGAAAGAAATGCCAAATTTGTCAACACCATCAGATATCACCACCATCAGATTTTGTGTTCCAATAATATATCAAAATACTTAAATGTGACTCTTGAATAAAAGCTGTATAAACAATAACATGCTCACTGTTTGTTGTGTTTGGTTTAATACAGTAATTGATTGATTTAATGTATTTGATAGTTAAAAAGACAAAAAAATAGGTTTTCGTCACCACCGTCAGATGTGTCAACTCCGTCAGTTCTGTCACCTCCGTCAGAGGAATATTTTGATAATATTTAATTATAGTTTTTTATATTTGTTGAGGAATTGTTGGTCACATGTGAAAGTGTAATCTGTCTGCTAACATGAGAATGTTAAAAACATATTGAATGCTGTTAAAGCTTAAGTTGAAATTTTATTACACAGTCCAATGTCACAGATTGGCCAGGCTCTTCCACCACCCAATCACAACGATCACCTTCACCGGAGTATTAACTGCACACACCTGTCTGGCATCAACCATCATCATCAAGACACCTTCATCAGCACACACCTCCCTGCACTGAGAGTCCGGTCTCGTTTCTATGAAGTGGACTCACTCGTATGCTGTTCAAGCGATATATTGAAAGACTTACCTTGTGTCTCCTCCAGTGTGTCTCTACTCCTCGCTCCCGCGTCTGTTCCTTACACCATCTCACTGTGGATCCTGTCACTACTCATCGTCCGAGGTGTGTGCTATCTCCAGTCTCCATTCCACGATCTCCTGCGAAACAAGGTTATATACTCCATCAATCCAAGACCTGTACCATTGCCCGTACCACTCACCTGCCATCACCATCCGCCTCCGTTGCTGTCAATAAAGACAGTCATATTGTTTCTAATCCTTTGTCTGAGTCTCCTTCCGTAACATCCAAGGTAAAAAGCACATTTAAAAAAAGAGAAAAGTTGGGAGGTTGAATCAAAGCATAGCTCAGTAGCTTAGTACATACAAGATACATGAATGTAGGTTCAGTTGTCTGGGTACAAGGTTTTATTTTTTTAAATTTTGCACCCTGTTTTGTCCCACTTCTCAAGAATGACTGAATAATTAAAGTAAAAAAGAAAAATCAAATGAATTAGAAAAAAAGCAAATGATAGATTATACAAATACTAAATTATATATTTAGATATTTATTTGTATATATATATATATATATATTTATAGTATGTTATATATAGATTAATATTTATGTATATTTTGATAATCATTAACAAAAACATTAATACATATAAAATTATCATAATTTACAAAATACTAAATTACATTTGATATTATTATTATTATTATTATTCCTGCATACATATTCACACACACAAGAGATACATAAATGCCAAATTAATTTATAATTGTATTATGTATTTCATGCAGTGTATGTTATTTTGGGGGAAAAAAGCATCTTCCTAATGCATTAATACAATGTAAATTGTATCCATTTATAGCAGACTTTTTAATTACAATGCAAATCGAATACACTTTTTTCTTCCAGTGGTCAAAGCAATCCAGTTTCATGTTTACTGGCACATAAATGCATAAACAAGTAAGTGGGAAGCCAGAATAAGCTGCAGTGCATTCCAGACTTCATGACGATAGTCAAAAGTCTGGCTACGCAAGTCGTAGCATGTTTCTGACTCGTCTGAGCGTCAGTGGGATAATTCTGAGCTTTCAAAAACTCAGCAGAACCTTTCGTCTCGCACCACACACATCGACCCACAGATGGTGGAGATGGCGAGTGAGTGTGTGTAGGGGTTTCAGCAGTAATGGTTCTTTTCTGAGATCCATCTGAAGAGAGTTAATTCTTACCGAAGATTATTTTCCTGAGTGAGTCGTAATCAGATGACACTGTCTGCTGCTGTGTCTGAGATCCACCTGAATCACTTTCCTAATCACTGGTGAATCTGAGAGAGTAATAATCAAATCCCGAGCACCATGTGGATGCTTCTTAATGACCGTCATACATGATGTGCTCTTCTTCAATCAATGTGAGCCGAACGTCTGGGAGAGAAAATAATTAATATTTTGATGCACAGCATAAAATCACATGGATATTACCTATAAGGTTTAAAAGGTTCTGCATTTTTAACATTACACATCATATACATATTTTTAACATTACACATCATATAGTTGTGTTTCTCATTAGATTTGGGGAAATGGTTGCATAAAAATGAAATGCACTCACCCTCGGGCCATCAAAGATGTAGATGAGTTTGTTTCTTCATTAGATTTGGGGAAATGTAGCAAGCCAAACCAATGGATGCAGTGAAGCCCTTTTTAAGAGGCCAAACAGCTGATGATGATGAAATTGCCATCACTATACAAACCAAGTACCATACTCGGGTCCATAAAAACAAACATACAGACAGAATAGACAGGACAGGGATAAAGAAAAAATACAGCATAACATGGAGGAAGGGAGGAGGGAAAAAAAATAATCCCCAGCATAACATGCTCCTTTGAGGAAGGGGAGGAGAAAAAAAATAATCCCCAACTTGAAAAACACCTCACAACAAGCACATTACAGACACACACTGAACAGGAAAAACACCTCACAACAAGCACAGGGGGGGGGGGGGGGGGGGGGGGGGAATGAATCCAGCACCGCAAGCAGACACACATTGCAACAGGTGGGGGGGGGGGGGGGGGGGGGGGGGGGAATCCAGAGCAGCATCCGCAAATATCTTTTTAGCGCTGCATAAAGTACGGAATAAAAAAACGAAGGCTGGGATCGGGCGGGGAGGGGATTTATGTATGTGTGTGCGTAGTAGTATTCAATGTCTGTTGCAATCAAGTCTGTGGAATGGGGAGAAGCAAGAGAGATCTCACTGCAGCGAAATTTTAACCAGGAAGCCTTCCGAGGCCACTGTGCGAGGAGCCAAAAAAGATAAGATTACGATTGTTTTGTGCGAGGAGCGAGTAAGCATTCCATTTCAATATTGTTTTGTCTTAGAGTCACCGCCATGTTAATTTTTCCTTTCCAGCTGATGCAATTTTCCTTTCCAAAGCCAGTGATCATGAATAGAACATATTATTAATAGTCAGTCTCAATGCTGACCACTCTTCCCACTGCTTTCCAATCATGAACATCAAAACATCATAAAAACATCATAAAAACATCCAAACCACCCAACCACAATTAATATCTTGTGAAGCAAAATACGTTTAACTGTGGATTATTGTAATGTTTTTATCAGCTGTTTTGAGTCTAATTCTGACGGCACCCATTCACTGCAGAGGATCCATTGGTGAGCAAGTGATGTAATGCTACATTTCTCCAAATGTGGTCTGATCAAGAAACAAACTCATCTATATCTTGGATTGCCTGAAAGCAAGCAAATGTTCAGCAAATATTCATTTTTGGGTGAACTGTTCCTTTAAATCAACAGGCATTCAAAGCAAAACAAGATATTCAATGAGAAAAAGTAGTAAGAGTGACTTATTCTTGGATCATTAAAAATGGGCAGAACAGATATCCAAGAGGCCTGGAAAGGAAAATAAAGAGCAAATGCTTATACTTTGATAAATGATTACAAAGCAAAAAAAAATAAAAATAAAAATAAACAAACAAACTGTTTTTATGCAGATTTTGCAGAAGTTTCATTCTTGGGAAGAGGTATTAAGTACATAAGAAAACAATTTTATAAAACAGAATAGAACATTTTTAAATAAAATATAATAAAATAATAATGAAACATTTAATTTAAGTAAAATTGCAGCAAATCTAAGACCAGCGTGTCATCTATTTTTTTTATTCTAAATGAAATTTATTAGAAATGAATCAACTACCTCTGTTCATCCAGCCACAATCAAATCAGCATCCTCCTCCAAACACACCTTGACCAATCACCACTCTTGCTCCATCCTTAGCCCCTCCCACGTTTAAAGCAGTGGTGCACTGGAAGCTGTTAAATCTGCGCTGTCAGCTTTAAGACTGCGGTTACGGTTCATTACCAGTAAACAAGTTTGTCTCAGCTGCTTTTTTTATGTGTTAGTAGTTTGTGTTAGTGTGTTGGGCAAATCCAGTTTGGAAGAAGAGGAGAGAAGTGAGTGAGAGTGACTCGTGTGTGTGTGTGCGTGTGCGTGTGCGTGTGTGTGCGCGTGTGTGTGCGCATATGTGCTCCAGGATATGATAAATGAGTCTTTATGACTCTAGCTGTGCTAAACTGCTTCCCTCCACTGCTGTGATGACAAAGTGATTAATATTCCTCAAGCATTGAGCTAATTCATCACGACCACGTGCGTGCGTGTGTTTAGCATGGACTCTGGAAACCGTCAGTTGACGTGAGAGGCTTTGTGCCGGAACAAAGAAATATTGGACTACATGTTCACAATCTTAAGCTAGACCGATAACATGAAGGCTTGAGAATCAGAAACACACATTTGCTTACATTTGTCTACCTGCAGCATCTCACCTGCTCAATCCTGTGACTGGAGCGAGTTGCCATGGAAACAAACTAATATCAGAATCGCATGCTTATTTATCAGTGCTGAAGAAAGTGAGATGTGAATCTCAGTCTTTTTCCCTTTCTTTCTGCGGGTCGTAGTGGGATCTCTAAATGAGTGCACAGGGATTTGTGGGTAATATGACATCACAACAGAGAGCTCATTAGCACCTTTCACCTCTGCAAAAGGGGACCAGGACATAATCTCATAGCAACTACATTTTCACACAACAAACAAACTCCATCGCACATGTCCACATTGTTAATAGGCCACATGGAAGGGGTTTTTGCCGCTCTGTTGATCGGACAAAAATGTCAAAGCAAGATTCACATCAACCAGTTGACTGTTGATTTGTAGCAAATTTACTGTTTTTAAATGCACCTCAAAAGGTAAAAGATCAAGTATTCAAGAAGGAAAAAATTTGAAGAAAAAAACATGTTTAAAGATAATGTGAATTACCAATTGAAACAATAGCCATGTTTCCATCACATGTTTTAAAGGGTTAGTTAACCCAAAAATGAAAATTCTGTCATTAATTACTCGCCCTCATGTCGTTTCAAACCCGTAAGACCTGAGAGCTCTCAGACCCTCTTTAGACAGCAAGGATCCTAACACGATCAATGTCCAGAAACATAGCAAGGAGATCGTTAATATAATCCATGTGACATCAGTGGTTCAACCGCAACTTTACGAAGCTATGAGAACACTTTTTGTATGCAAAGAAAACAAAAATATCGACTTTATTCAACAGTTCGTCTTCTCTACGCCACACTAGCAACATTTTGGAGAATATCTGCTGGACGGAAACTGCTTACGCTCTTCAATCACGTCTACATCTCAAGTAAATGTACCGAATAGGTTGGCTTCTCCCCTTGAGCTTTGGTTCTTCTTAAGGTTTTTAAACTGTGTTTGTTTTTGAGTTTTCAACTTCAGACTTGGAAAAGCGCAATTAGAAGTGGGAACTCCAGCTGGGGAACTTCTGTGGTAATCTGTGAAAATAAAATGCATAAATGAGTCAAGATTTCACAGAGGTCATAAGAAACAAGTGAACAATCATCTGCTAAGTGTACACCTACAAAACAAATGCTAGAGTTGCATATTTGTCTTCTGCAATCTGGTTGCCAGTTTTCTTTGTTGGCAATCATACTGTATATGCAAAACTAACGGTTCCATTGCTATATTGTTTCTTTGCACGTCATCCTCAGAGCATCAGAACACCTTCCTGGTCCGAAGTCTGAGATATCAAGAAGGAATATCCTAAATCCGAAACGGGATAGATCAGAATTCAACCCAACTAACCATCTTATGGCATCTTCATCGCCATTGTCGCATTCGGTTTGCTCAGAGGGGGGGCTGTAAGTCATTATTCTCTGTAAAGCCGCTTTAGGACAATGTGTATTGTGCAAAATTGAATTAAATTCATTCTTCTCTCAAAATGTGAGATCAGTGTTGCAGTGCCATCGTTAAAATCTTGCCACACGAACAAATTATATTGCACATTGTTGAAGAACATCCTATTAGAGAACCTCCTGACCTGACTGGAATAATTATCAGCAATTACCACCCTGGAACAGTGCAAACGAGCGATAGTCAGAGCCGTTCATGATTCCCTCCCCCCCCATACATACACTGTTTTGCTGACTTGATCACTCTTGCATGAATCTTCTGGATCTGGCTCATTCTCCCAGAGCTGAGTTTAATGAACTCTTTTCAGAAACAATGAGGACGCGAAATGTCATGTCATTTTGGTATCTTACTGTTATTTTTTTAATGCAATGGAAAACGGATAATTAATTATACAAAGTCAAAGAGCGTGAGATCGACAAATACAAATTCAGTTTACTTGAGGTTGCTCTAAGCTGCATTTCAGTTCTCACACATCTAATATGCGTTAAATTTCATACATTGATCTTAAAGTACACTATCGTTCAAAAGTTTGAGGTCAATAAGATTTTTTAATGTTTTAAGTCTTGCCAAGTCTGCAGTTATTTGATAAAAAGTGAAAACAGTAAAATTGCAAAAACAGTAAAATTTTGAAATATTCTTATGATTTGCTTTACTTTTGATCAATTTAATGCATATTTGCAGAATAAAAGTAAGTATTTATTCTTTAAAAAGAAAATTAATACCCCAATTGTATGAATGTTAGTCTATAGCAAGACAGTAGGCCAATTTCTGCACATACAACCCCTTCACTACACACTGTTTGTGTTATCATTCAGCTAAATTCGTCCATTCACTCGCTTATCTTATTAAATGAACAAGTTCATACATTTATAAACCGTTATGGCTGCTTTGACCTTACATTTATTGACATTTCAAAATATATAAAACTCCTCAGCTGTGCCTAAAAGCTCAAAAATGCTGTCTTCGCAGTTGTTTTAGATCATTAGACATGGGATTGTCTTGCAAGCCTGTGTGAAATTTTGCTTAATAGATATCCCCATGCTTTCATGCATACGGAGCTCTCTTCTTATGTACTGCAAAGGACTGTGGGTCATTTAAACTAAAAAAACAAAGAAAAGAAAAAAAAAAACATACATGGATCCTACTTTAAAAAAAGAATGCCATCCGGGCCTCTTTAAGTGTACTATTCTAAACATATACTATGATTTGGACTCGTTTGAATAGTGAATACTATATAGGGCAGCTAGTGTAGAATTGGTATACAGCCATTTTGTCAATGATGAATCATACAATAAAACTCACAACTTCCAAGTCAGATTCATACGAATTTCATTTCCACTGTTTCGTCAATCAAATGAATCATTTGCTATAAAAAAGGATATTAGGACATTTTCACAATGTGACAATTTAATACAAGAACCACTTTATCAAGTTTGTTTCTCCAGTATTGGAGCCGGATGAGGGTTATTGTATTGTGTTTAAAATAGAACCCCTGGAGTACAAATTTAATTACAATTTAATTAGGCAAGACATGTCTTAATGTTACGGAGGATGTTTCGCTGCTCACAGAAAATGAGAGCGAGCAGAATCTGACATTTGAGGTTCGGCATCGCAAATAAATTCAATCAAGCAGATGTAAGGAAAAAGCACACCGGCCTCTCTGGAGACTCTGATGTTCTTAGATCTCACTAAAGGACGATGTAGATACAATGAACTTTACTGAGAGCACACAGCTGCTATAAACATTTAGCCGTTCCCTGTATCTGTGCTTTTGTGGATTCTGGACTAATCAGCGTGGAGTTCGGCCCGCTGTGTTTATGTACAGTGTCAGATCAGACTGTATAATCAACTATTATGACCTGGTGAATTGTTGTTTTGCTTTAAGAGCTTGCATAAATTCCACCTTCTGCTCACAGAAAGCTGTTTATGCTCATTACACACACATACGCAGGTTTTATTATATAAGAAACATTGGAGCAAAGCTGTTTCTGATGAATTTGTGCAATGATATGCAAACATCTGCGTGGAAAATATTCCCAAAAGCAGAAATGAACGCACTGTCAATAATTACCAAATGCATTATGACCTAATGGTTAGCACATGTACTAATGTGTCTGAATTAGAGTTGAGCCGGATACTCGGCTGAAACGAGTATCCGGTACGGATAAAGCACTTTTGCCGAGTACGAATATCATACGAGTAATACGAGTCAATATCTGTGCTCGGATTGAATAAAAATTCTCATTGGGTAGCTGACTGTGTCTGCGTTCTGTGATAGGCTAGTCACAGCGCCCCTCCCCTACACACATACAGATTTATTGTGTTGCTGTGTCCCGCTCTGCTCACTCCACACAGAACACTGAGAAGAGAACAGCGCGCTCTCTCTCTCTCTGTCTCTCTCTCAGTCACTCATGTTCGCGGGTTTTTTTCCGTTAACGTTTAGGGTTTCTTCAGCTTCAGGTTTTGTTTTTTACTTTGGTTTGTAGTACTTACTTATTAACCAGTAGAGTTTTGGTAAACATGGGGTTTGTTCAGACGTGGTGCTTGGTAGAATGCGACTCGCGTCTCTGCCTGTCGGAGATTTTTTTTTTTTTTAAACCGTCAGCTGGCTCTAACCAGTTTTTTTTACTTCACGCACTGAGTGCCTGACACTTTCTTGCTGTATTTCATAAAAAAGCACAGCTGGAAATGTGGTCAGTCCACAGGGTGCACACTTAGACCCTAGCCATGTGGAACAACTGGTCTTCATTAAAGTCAATGGAGATCTGAAAAACAGCGTCGGACAATTTGATCCGTAGAACACAGTCCCCCCCGCCCCCATCTCTCTCTTTCTTTCTTTCTTTCTTTCTTTCTTTCTTTCTTTCTTTCTTTCTTTCTCTCTCTCTCTCTTTCTCTCTGTCTGTCTCTCTCTTACTCACTCACTCACACACACTCACACATACCTGGTGTGGAAATAAAATAAATAAAAAAGAACCAAAAAAAAAAATCACACATCATAAAAAAATTAAAAGTTAAAAAAAGAAAGTTATGTTGAGATGAAAACTTGTTCATTACATTTTACTTCATAATTGCAACCGCATGTGTTGTATTCATTGTTGCAAAACTTGTTCTGTATATAGTTTGTTTGTTATCGTGATCAAAACCATTGATCTGAAGCTCAATGCTGATGCTGTCATGTAAATAGTTTTCTAATCAGCAATAAATATAACAATTTCTGATCAACCCATATCAATTACATGCTTAAAATAGCATACCGGTTAAAGCCCCGCCCATTTCAAGACAACCCGATCCACTTCCGGGTTAGGCCCCGCCCAGTCCGAGTACAGATACAGATACAGATAATTCATATGGTTAACAGATACAGATACAGATAATGCTGTACTCGCTCATCCCTAGTCTGAATGCAAGTTGTGTCCCAATCTCATTTCCCTCCTTTCTACCGTTATCTTATTCAAGGGTAAAGAGAAAAACATTGACTGCCCGTGTCAATTCACAGGATCGATTCAGCATGTTAGTCAGTTAACTCTTAACACAACTGTTTTGCACCTTATGCTTCAGGACTAAAGAAAACAAAAATTTAGCTTGCATGCTAATTGTTAGCCAAAAAGCTACAACAATATTCCAGGGCACCTCCATTGTGTACAAAAACTATATACTGTGAACTTAAATTCATACTAAATTTTGTGCAAATATAGTTTATTGGGAAATACAACAAAAATATCATTAAAATAATTAACAAATAATTTATATCAAATAATAATACAAAATAATTCACATAATGTTATGCTGCATTCTCACCTGCCCAAACGAACCGCACCAAGAGGGAAAAGGAACTCTAGTGCGATTCAAACGAACTAAATGAGGCAGGTGTGAAAGCACCCTTAGTGTAATTTATAATTTCAATGAAAATTATGAAATAATTTATCAAATAAAAATGTGCTAAACACATGCATTTTATGGGTTTAAAGTTTATATATATATATATATATATATATACATATACACACACAGTATCTCACAGAAGTGACACCCCTCACATTTTTGTAAATATTTTATTATATCTTTTCATGTGACAACACTGAAGAAATGACACTTTGCTACAATGTAAATGCTCCACAGATTACCTTTAACCTCAGCTTCTTTAGCAAGACAGTGGTCATCTAGGTGCCATGTTGAACTTCCAGTGACCAGTATGAGAGAGTGACAGCGATAACACCAAATTTAACACACCTGCTCCCCATTCACACCTGAGACCTTGTAACACTAACAAGTCACATGACACATTTATATTTGGTTGAATCAGTGTTGCTGTTGTCAGGCTGCTTGTGAACAGAGAAAGAAATTTTGCAAAAATATATTACCTTTAAATGTTTCAGTAGTGAAACCTATGTAAAAATAAATAAATAAATACCTACAAAACAAGTGCTGGTTTCCATCTTGGCATTTCTGAGTGAAACTCTCCCCAGCTGAGAACAGAATCTCATCATCCCCAGAAACAGGTGAATTGGGTATCACTGGCACTCAGTGATGTCCTTAATTATGAAGAACGGGAGCCAAAATCTTTCCCTGATGACTGGAAGATGTCGCCAGTATAACAGACACACACTCACTGCAAACAACACAGTAGCTCTGTTCCAAAACTCATCCGGCATATATGTGATTCACATATATGTGAAAAAATATTGAACCCATCTGCAATTGGTCAGCAGAACAACTACTTGCCATAAAAACAACAATTTAAGTTATGAATGCTTTGTGAGACAAAATATTTTAATTATCTTTATTTTTTATTCTATGGCGGGGGAATATGAATTGAGATATAAAGTCAGAATTTGCAAGACATAAAGATAATTCTAAGTTAAAGGTCGCAAATATATTTTTTCATCCCCTAGCAGAAGTAAGTTCCCATAGTAAGTCAATATTACTCATGTGTTCATGTTTCACTAGCAAAACAGTCACAGTGTATACACTTTTCAAGGTAATCAACCTCTGGATGACTTCTAGTTGTCCCTGCATATTAAGCAGGAACCGAAAAGCGTTTTACCATCAAACAAAATTACACACCTTCACCTTCTCTAAATAAATATATAGCATTTATGAGCTTTTAAAAAGCACACACACTTGGAGTGGAAAGCAAGATAACCGTGGCAGCTGTGAGGTGAAAATCTCTGGAGCTGTCTTTCATTCACCCACAGAAACAAAAACAATCAAAATATGCAAATCCACAGTCAAAGACACAAACAAAAGAATAAATTATCCAGTGGAATATCACACTGATGAAATTCATCTATATGAGGTTTATTTACTGTGGAACTCCTCTAATATCATACAGCTCTTCCAGCAGAGCGGATGAGAAATGAAGCCTGCCAGGAATACTCCTGCTGCTGCTGTTTTATGAGGCAAAATGGCCCGCTTTAGATTTGGAAAGTCCCCGCTGTGTACACAAGCCTGTATCTGAGTAAGAGCGGCTTTACTTAGCTATACTTTGGGGACAAAATTGTCACCAGAAGTTTGCTAAATCTAAAAAAATGTATAAAATAGGAGACATTCCAGGACGTCCTATCTTTGGAAAAATTATTCATAATTGAAACACATAAGGTTGTTAAATTATTTAAAATAGTAATTAAATTCACTACATGCAGGGCTCAACTGTAAGGATTTTTTTGGCTTGTCATGTCACATCAGTAGATCAGACTTTGACTTCATCTGTCTAATTTTTTTTGGTTCAAATACAAAAAAGTATTTAATACATTATGTAATATTTTCCATAAAGAGCTACAAAGAAAATTCCACACCTACAAGCGTATTTTTTAATCAAACAAAAATATTTGAAATTGTATTATAAAATAAATTGATAATTATTTGTATAATGTATTTTATTAATTAATATGAAATAAAAATAATATTAATAATAAAGTTGTATATTTACAACTTTATTTGAATTTTTATAATTTTCTGTTATATATTTGCAATTTTATAATGACATCTGCAATTTAAATGAATAATTTGACAGATTTTTAAACCCTTAAAATCTTTTTACAAATATTCTATTATACTTTTTCCACACATACAAAAAATTAAAATATAAAAAATAAATATATATATATATATAATAAATAAATGAAGTATGATTTTGAAAGCTATTTTAGAATTGAGATTTCTCATAATAGCTGAAAAATATACAGCTATAATAAATTATACCAAATAATATAAATTCATAAACACAGAAAAATGACACATTGTAAAACATTATTGATTGTTGAACTCATTCTTTCTGATGCTACCAAAAGTATCACAAATCATCCGTACAATTTCAACAAAACCTCATTCACACACACACACACACACACACACACACACACACACACACACACACACACACACACACACACACACACACACACACACACACACACACACACACACACACACACACACACACACACACACACACACACACACACACACACACACACACACACACACACACACACACACACACACACACACACACACAAAACTCCTCCTAACTGATATGATGATTAATCAATTGAACTGCATATCAATATGTGCTCAAAATAGCCCCCGAATGAGGATATTTCAAATATATTTCTCAACAATATTGTGGCAGGCATGTACATTACTGAATAGACAAACAAGCATTTGTGTGAATAGACACAGAACATTATTATTACAAAGCGCTGTAACAACTAGGACCGGATGGCTCTATATCAGCTCAAAAACAAGCACAGGGATGTAGTTTAAACAATTGCTTCAGCCGCTGCATTGGGATGCAGTCCAGTAACAAGCATTAAATTGTAGGTTTTCTTACAGCAGTTCAAAAACTCCTCCCTACAGAGAGTTTACCTTCCCTCCATCTGCTCGCTCGGCCTCTCTCTCTCTCTCTCTCTCTCTCTCTCTCTCTCTCTCTCTCTCTCTCTCTCTCTCTCTCTCTCTCTCTCTCTCTCTCTCTCTCTCTCTCTCTCTCTCTCTCTCCTCTGCTGATGGAAGGCAGCGCTTTCAGGAAACATGTGCGGCTGGAGCCTGCAGAGATGGAGAGCAGGTTTAACAATCACTGCGCTGCCACTGACCCCACAACACAGCGACCCCACGACCCCCGGCCTGCATGTGAGCATGTGTAGATGTGTGTGTGTGTGCGCGCCACAGAGACTGCAATGCATAGTCTGGGGCTTTAAAGACTAGATTAAATCAAAATGGACCCAGAAATGTCTTCGCATGTATCAAACGAAATAACCAAGTGTGTGTGTGGGCAGGGAAAACCAATCAGTTTCACCATCCAATCAAATCCAGATGGATTTGAATATCAAGTCCCACCCATATTATTTCCTGCTGGATACGGTTTCACCCTGTTAGATGCAAAACATAGCAACTACTGCTATGAAAGGACCACTAAAATACAATTTTTATTATTTAAAAGTTAATCACAAAAAATGTGATTATCACATTATCACGCATTTTACACACATCAGTATATATTTGAATGGTTTGCCAAGCCAGCATCGCATCACAGACATTAGATATATTTGATATGCTGCTCGGTGTCGACCTGGCATCACCTACTGTATCTCTGATGACGTCTTTGAAGTCTGTGCTTGTGATTATTAATCTGTCAGTTCTGATGCACGATCAAATATCAAGCTGACACTGACAAGCTCAAATTAAAGATCGCAGTAGGACTTAATGCCAGTAATGAATCAAACCTGCCTTCTTACATCTGCTCATTAGCTGAGAAAAACCATGAGATGATATTCTGGTTCAGCTTAACAGAAACACACATTCAAACCTGTCTTTTCAAATAATCCTGAATTTAAAAAAAAAAGTACATAACTTTTATGCTACGCAATACGAATCAGAACTAGTTTGACAGCAGTTTTGTGTATAAATTGTTTTGCTTCAAGACTGAGAGGTTTTTAATGTCAGTCAGTGTTGGAAAAAAAACAAACCTGACGCAAGTCTATTTCCCCGGAGTGCAATATTCCCTCATTATCTGTAGAAATATGAAGACTGACGTCCACAGACTTCATTAGTAGGTTTCTTACTGTACTTATATAAATACCTTTACAGGAAAAAAGATGTTAGCATCAGCAAGACAGAGTTCACATTTGCAATGGAGATTCGCCCCTGTTCCTACCTGGCACGTCTTCAAAGAGGAGATCACCACATCCCGGCTAAAACTGCTGAACTGCTTTTCCAAGTGTGCTGGGAATGCTGTGGAAGAAATCTGTTTCAAGCAAGCATAAGAACCCAATAATAACCAAGCAATGTCCCAGGTTCAAAGTTAAACTCTGTTAACAGGATGTGTGGCATGATGTAAATGACCTAAAAAACAACAACAAAAACATCAAATTAATGATACTAAAAAGAAAACTAAATTTAAGTAAAATGTAAAATAATATAAAAGATTAATATATTATAAAATTATACTAAACAGCACAAGTGCATTAAAAATGTATGGAAAATCAAATCAAATAAATTGTAAAAATGTATATATATAAAATAATTTTTACAGCATAATTAACCTTTGTTAATGTTAGTTAATGTTTCAGGTTCAAAGGCAACAGCATTTGTAAATAACCTAAAGAATAAACCAAAACAAAAAAACTAAATAGAAAATACAATAAAAAAAGCAATAACAAAAAAAGCAACAAAAAAACAAACCACAAAAAAAGAAAAAAACATCAAATTGACAAAACGTCACATTAATAATAATAGAAAGTTAACAAACAAATGTAAGTGAAGTAAAACATAAAATAAAGTAAAAATGATAAAAAATATACTAAACAGGACAAGTGGATTAAACAATGTATGTGTGGGAAATAAAAATAAAAACAATTTAAAAATGAATCATCATACAAACATAAGTAAATAAATAAACCACAAACAATACAAAAATATCACTTTTTATTAATATTAATAAAAAAATAAATTTAAAATTAAGTAATATAATAAAATAAACTATAAAAATACTTGGGAGCCTAATAGGAATTGTCCACGACTGATGTGAGACCCTTGAGCAAGGCACCGAACCCCCGACTGCTCCCCGGGCGCCGCAGTGTCGGCTGCCCACTGCTCCGTGTGTGTGTGTGGTGTGTGTGTGTGGTGTGTGTGTGTGTGTGTGTTGTGTGTGTGTGTGTGTGTGTGTGGTGTGTGTGTGTGTGTGTGTGTGTGTGTGTGTGTGTGTGTGTGTGTGTGTGTGTGTGTGTGTGTGTGTGTGTGTGTGTGTCCACTGCTCCAGGTGTGTGTGTGCACTTGGATGGGTTAAATGCAGAGAACACATTTCACTGCTGGTTATACTCTGTATAATTGTGTATGTGACGAATAAAGCTCATCTGAGCTTAATCCAACAATCCAATCAACAGTTAGTTCACAGTGCATTAATGTTAACAGATGTAACATTTTAATGTAATAATATATTAGTAAATATTGAATATCACATGAACTAAGATTAATAAATGCTGTAAAAATGTTGTTCATTGTTAGTTAATGCTAATATTAACAAATGAGACCTTATTGTAAAGTGTTACCACTATTTAAAGCTATCACTGCTATAAAGCAACACAATTCATGTATTTTGATATTTATGATTAATTTCAATATTTCAATGGTTTAACAACCCATGTTCTGTATTTCTATTATAAATGCATTACTGTATCTGTACTGTAATTTTAGCTTGTGCCAGGAAAAAATAAGAGACGAGTCCAAATGGTTTTCTGCTGAAAACGACATTATACGCCTCGGATGCTGTTAATGCCGCTGAACTTGAAATGAACCCTGAGCATTTCTCAAATCTTTACGCCAGAACAGCATTTCCCTTTCTCCTCCATTTCCTGTTCCTTTCTCCTCTATTTCCTGTTCCTTTCTCCTCTATTTCCTGTTCCTTTCTCCTCTATTTCCTGTTCCTTTCTCCTCCTTTTCCTTTCTCTTCTATTTCCTGTTCCTTTCTCCTCTATTTCCTGTTCCTTTCTCCTCTATTTCCTGTTCCTTTCTCCTCTTTCCTGTTCCTTTCTCCTCTATGTCCTGTTCCTTTCTCCTCTATGTCCTGTTCCTTTCTCCTCTTTCCTGTTCCTTTCTCCTCTATTTCCTGTTCCTTTCTCCTCTATGTCCTGTTCCTTTCTCCTCTATTTCCTGTTCCTTTCTCCTCTATGTCCTGTTCCTTTCTCCTCTATGTCCTGTTCCTTTCTCCTCTATGTCCTGTTCCTTTCTCCTCTATGTCCTGTTCCTTTCTCCTCTATTTCCTGTTCCTTTCTCCTCTATTTCCTGTTCCTTTCTCCTCTATTTCCTGTTCCTTTCTCCTCTATGTCCTGTTCCTTTCTCCTCTATTTCCTGTTCCTTTCTCCTCTATTTCCTGTTCCTTTCTCCTCTATGTCCTGTTCCTTTCTCCTCTATGTCCTGTTCCTTTCTCCTCTATGTCCTGTTCCTTTCTCCTCTATTTCCTGTTCCTTTCTCCTCTATGTCCTGTTCCTTTCTCCTCTATGTCCTGTTCCTTTCTCCTCTATTTCCTGTTCCTTTCTCCTCTATTTCCTGTTCCTTTTCCTGTTCCTTTCTCCTCTATTTCCTGTTCCTTTCTCCTCTATGTCCTGTTCCTTTCTCCTCTATGTCCTGTTCCTTTCTCCTCTATTTCCTGTTCCTTTCTCCTCTATTTCCTGTTCCTTTCTCCTCTATTTCCTGTTCCTTTCTCCTCTATTTCCTGTTCCTTTCTCCTCTATTTCCTGTTCCTTTCTCCTCTATTTCCTGTTCCTTTCTCCTCTATTTCCTGTTCCTTTCTCCTCTATTTCCTGTTCCTTTCTCCTCTATTTCCTGTTCCTTTCTCCTCTATTTCCTGTTCCTTTCTCCTCTATTTCCTGTTCCTTTCTCCTCTATTTCCTGTTCCTTTCTCCTCTATTTCCTGTTCCTTTCTCCTCTATTTCCTGTTCCTTTCTCCTCTATTTCCTGTTCCTGTTCTCCACTCCTGAGTATTTCAAACCTCGAAGGTGTCATGCTTAAATCAGGGCTTTTCTTTGGTTAAGATGTGATGTTCAGGAATGGAGAACAGATTGAACTTTTCTGATTCACTTTTCTCCCTGAGCGGCTGCAGTATGATATTCCTCTAATGAGCTCTGAACAGACTGAGTGAAATAAAAATCATGCAGCGATCACAAACATCAATCTTCTCCATCTATACTTCGAGAATCATAAACAGCGTGTGCAGATTAGACTCCAGAACAACCAGACGAGATGAGAGCCACAAACAGGCAGTTATTAGAGAATAATGAGAAAGTTTTTGCTGGGAAAGTTGAACTTTTGCTGCTTCTAACAGGTCGATGCACTCGTATGATGATGACCGAACGGCTGCGGACTCTCATTTCCCCACAGAAAGATAAATTAGCCGAGGAAATATCAGTGAATCTCTGTTTTTCACTATGACATGACATTAATGAGGGCATTTATGAAACACTTACTGAAATTGAGCACTTTAAATAAGTTCAGTAATGAGGTCGTGGCAGGTTTGTGCGGGCTCATGCAGGTGACCAGCGTTGCCTAGCGACTGCAGACAGAAACCACGGCTCGTGAGCAGGTTGAAATCAACCTTTTACTGTAAAACATTAGAAGCTCGTGGAATATGAGATTTCATCTTCTGTCTTCAGTGGTGTCACCCGATCAGTCAATCAAGTGATGTCATGTGATCAAATGATCAATCCTTTTTATTTTGCCCCACGGATCCATCTGAACATCAGATTGTGTTAAAAATACAAAATACATAAATATTAATTACAATTTTACTAGTAAATGTTAATAAATTGTAATCATACAATTAGCATAATACTTACAAAATATAACAATATTAATATTTAAAAATGTATATAAAATTATAAAAATCAGGTGTGTTAATAATATTAATTATTATTATTAAACATTATTATGAGTAATTTAATAAATAATTATTATTATATTATATGAATCAATTATTTATAAATGAAAGTAGTAATTAAATAATAACTAATATTAGTTATATATAGTTGTGTTAATATTTGCATTCACAATGTTACAGAGTAATTTTATAATGAACAATTTTTATATTAATGAATTCTTAATACTTTATAGTAGTAATTAAATAATTAATATTAGTTACATACAGTTGATTTTTTTAAATGAACATTTACAATATTAGTTAATTACTATTAATGTATTAATATGTATTAATAAGTTGTTCGTTATATTAATTAATTATTAATATATTATAGTAGTTATTAAATAAATAATTTAAGTTATGTATATAGTTTATTTTTTATGTATCATTACAATATTATTTAAATACTATTAGAATTTGTTAATAATAAGTTATTCATAAATATTAATCATAAATCATATACATACATCATAAAATTAAAGCGAAGTTAAAATAGTCCAACTGTCAACTATTATACTTTAGATTGTGTTCAAAAATATATATTATAATAAAACATTATTTTATATTTTAATTTATACATAATTTATATTTGCATTGTGTGTGTGTGTATATAACATTAAAATAAAAAGTAAACTCTTTTTATTATCGTGTGCAAACATAATGAGAATAGCAATAATAATAACAATAATATGAAAAAATTACTCATTTTATATTTGTATATTATTATTTTATTGTTATTGCTATTCTCATATTTATGTTTGCACACACACACATACACAAACTACATATAAAATTAATGTCAACTCTTAATTGTTCCTTATTAATTTTAGATACAGTTTATTAATAATAGTTACATATTTAAATGTTATTTCTGTATGAATCTGAGTCATATTTCAATAAAAATGTACTTTATTACCATTAATTCATTCAAATTATAATAAAAGATGCATGACTTCAACACTGCTTCTGTTTGCTGTTTTGAAGGCTTCTTATTGGCTCTAAAGGTCAGGTCAAGTTACACGACTGCACATTACTGTGTCTAAACTGTGACATAGCACTCTAGGATAATACCCACAATGCCTGGTACAGCGGTCAGAAACGCTTCCCTGGGCCCGTGACGTCAACAGCGAGGTCAGTTTGTCAGTCACTGAATCAGCGTCGCGGGTCTTTACCAGCCTGAAAGAGAGTTTGGTGAAACTGACTGCTGCATCTTGATTATCCCCGAATCGATCGCACGTCACCTCCTGTTGTGCAAACAGCCTCTTAGACTCAATTGCGATCTTTCCCTGCTGCCACGTGAACGTCATGCGAATAGTCCTCGGAAATGAAAATGGGAAAATCCAAAAGCGTATCCCTGATAGCTCCCCGCTCAGATCTCTCAATATCATTTCCGCTGATCAGAGAGACTCCGCTTCGCCTTCAGAGCTGCAGGAACTTTATTTTAAGAGCTACTTAGACAGTAAGTGCCACTGCACTGTTCCCACTCTGATGAAAAAGTACATTTAATTAAGTGCTTAAATATTCAATTACCTCTTTCATTACTTCAGAGAGAGGCTCAGTAGCGTCTACAAGTGACTCAGCGTGTCTGTGGTTCAGAGATAGCTTCAAGTCTCTGTTCCGAAGCTAAACGCCAGCATTGCTTTCTTCATTCGTTCTGCTTTGTCTTTGGCCGGCAGATATCCGCTTTCACAGATATCCCACTCTGTGCTCGTATGAAAGTGATACATGACTCAAGCAGCTATAAAGGAAATCAAACTAAATTATTTCTGCGCTTTACTGACTGCAGTGTGTCAGACTCCTGATTTGGCAGTCGTCTGACCTGAACCCTCATCTGCCGTTTCCTTCAGCTTCAGACACTTTATCTCAAATGAGTCCATGTCAGTCTGGCCTGGCCTGTCCAGACTTTTGACTATCAGCATGAAAACGCTGCGGCTAATTCTAAACTGTTCATTTAAGTCCACTGTTTGACTGAGAGTTTTGATTTAAAGCAACCAACTGTGAGTGTGTTTAATGTTTCAGAACTGGAGGGAGAGAAATTAATATATTACTTCTTGACTATAATATGCCAAAAACAGTGCATCAAATGAGTGCTATGCAAGCAGAACCAGAGATGAAAAATATATTAGTATTATATCAGTTATTGACTAATAAAGAAATGTTTTCATTAGGCATTATCAGTTAACATTGGCTTTACTTTAAAATGCATATTAATTTCCCTATATTTATATTAAGATTAGTTTGCGTTACATAACACTACTTACATTTTCATTTGTAGCATTTTATTATTTTGTGTTTTATTATTTTTATTTTATACAATTTTGCATGTTTTTTATATATTTTTTAATACAGAAAATAATTTTAACTTATACTTTGTAAAGATATTTAGCTGAAAATACAGTACAAATAGTAATATATAATATTACAATTTACAATTATTTTATTATATTGTACAATGTAACTTATTCTTGTGATGGAAAGCTGTATTTTCAGCATCATTACTCCAGTCTTCAGTGTCACATGATCCTTCAGAAATAATTGTATTATTCTGATTTGCTACTCAATAAATATTTATTATTTTGAAAATAATATTTTTGTGTAAAAAGTCAATATTATTTGATGAATAGAAACAAAATAAAAGAACAGCATTTATTTAAAATAGAAATATTTTGCAAAATTATAAATGTCTTTACTGTCACTTTTGATCAATTTAAAGCAAACATGCTGAATAAAAGTATAATTAATTTCAAAAAGTATAATTAATGTATTTCTTTTTTTTTCAAATGGTAGTATATGTTTTGAAAATGTGTATTATAATAAATATCTTTACTGTCTCTTTTGAATTGAAGGGAAGTGTATATAAATAATAATATAATAAATAATTGTGATACAGAAATAATTACTGGTTATCCAATGATCCATGGCTTCTGCTGAGATTCTAAAATGTGTAAATTAATTTGTAAGCCTCAGTAAAATGCAGTACTTTGACATAACACAGATTTAGATTGCTTGTTCACTTGGTTTCCATTTCTGCAGCGTCACACTAAAAACTGGTACGTTCCTTGCTTTGGCCTTCTCAAAGCGTCTCCTGCAACAAAGAAACGTCCAGCTTGTTAAACTCCAAAGATCAAAGGCAGCGGCCAGATGCGGCTGGACTTTATTTGAGTGTTCAAGAGCAAAGCCAGTGAAACAGAAGAGGACACGGGCTTGGCTCGCTTCAATCCGGAGATTAAAAGTTGTTTTCCCTCTTGAAAATTTCACCCCTGCTTAAGCATGTCGAATCTCAAACGGAGAGAGCTTTTCAGAGGCTGTTAGCTTTCATGCTGAGGCTGTTCTGCGGTTTCATTAGCAGAGAGGACGTCAGGAAGACACTTGAGAGAGTCTCTGGATCACAGAGGGGGCAAAACTTCAGTCCTGAGCTGCTTTTGCACATAAGAATATAAAGAAAAACATGGTTATGTTGTCTTCTTACTGCTGTTCTGTGGCTGGTTGAACCGGTTCACATTTGGATACAAATTATGATGTTACTTGATATTATATTCACAATTTGTCATTATTTACATGTTCTGTATGACTTTTTTCAACCATGGATTCAAGAGATGTTTTGAAGACTGTGTTGGTTGCTCCTTTTTATGCAATGGTTGGAGATAAAAGCTTTAAACTGAAACTCAAAAATGTTAAAGCATCACAGAAGTAACATACAAGTAGACTTGTGTGCTGTTATGATACATTAATTATTTGAAATAACTCCTGCGACTGAATCAATTGATTCAGTGAGTTGAACTCAAAATCAATAAGCGTCCGGTTCAGTTGTAATCTGATTCATTGAAAAGATCCAACTCAAAAGATTCATTCACAAATCAGTCATCACTTGTTTTCTAAACACACGAAGACATATGGCAAGATTTTCAGTGAATGATGCCTTAAAACTCGTGAATGAGTTAATCGTAAGAACAACTACATGTATTGCACTTGTTGAGCAATCCAGTGAAAAAAAGGAAAAAGTAACAGCAGCCAAACAGAACAATTCATTTTAGCTGTTCATGTGACTAAATGTAATCAGATATTTGCAAAAGAGCGTGGTTTAAAGAAATGTATTTGTAAAATCAAAAAAATGCATATCATATTTAGGTCACGAATTAAATAGCACTTAATGAATAATGGCTATTGTAAATTAAAAACCAACAACATTATTAACTAAAAAATTACTTTGGGTACAATCTTCAACGTCTTTGGATCATTCAGAACGTTGAACTAGAGAAACAGAAGAGTCAAATTCAAGTGAATCATTCAGATTAATTTAAGACTCAAAAGATTCATTCACAAATCAGACATCACACGTTTTCTAAACACACCAAGGACAACTAGAACAGATGGTGAGATTTTCAGTGAAAAATGATTTTTGAAAACTCATGAATGAGTCAATCATAAGAACAACTACATCATGTACTGTATTTTTAAATGATCACATAAAAAAATATATAAAAAAGTAACAACAGCCAAACAGCAGAAAATTTGCTTTAGCTGTTCATGTGACAAAAAGTGTAGGACAGAAATCATTTGTAAAATAATGCATTACAATATATAGCAAGTAAAGGTAATTAAATTAATTTTATTAATGTACAAAATACAGATAATATTTAGGTTATGAATTAATCTGATTTGTTAATGAATCATGGCTAAAGTAAATAAAAAAATGTGATTAAAAAAATTAAGATACAAAGACCAATAGGTGGTTATTAAAATGTTTGACGTCTATTTCTTAATTACTGGCTCTAAAAGAATAGCGTGTGATTTCTATGGCACTTAAATAATCATAATAATCTAAAAACAAGCAGCAGCTCGATCCCCCACTGCTCTGAGATCAGAGAAATAAACTGTACCTTTGTGACTAATATTCCCACCCAAACCTGAGTCACTGTTTCCATCAAATCTGGGGTTATGTTCCCCTTCGAATCTGGGTCAGTGTTCTTGTTTGAATTTGAGTCACGGTTTGAACAACTGAGTTGGTTATTTTCTCTCTATTAACTCTCCAACAATCTTCAACAGAAAAGCAAGAGTTGATTTTGCTCATATGTCCTATATGACTTCTCCCAGCTCACACCAAAGACAGGAATGCACGATAATGTGTGAGAAATAAAAGTGTTGAAACTCAACAGCTCGTGAAGGGCATGAACAGAAATCCGGATTGTGCAAGTCGTGAACCCAGAGACAGCGAGTGCTGCCAAGTAGAGCGGGACAGAACAATTCACACATTGGACACATTGAAAGAGCACACACCTGCCTGCAGCACTTCAAAACATGGAAGGAGCCTCTGGCCATGACTGATCTGAGGTGTAGTGATGATGTGGGTGAGCATCATTAGATCACACAATCTATTTCAAGAGTTCTAACATGTCTGGAAAAATCGACTTTTTAATGAAAAATAAAATCTAAAATTATAATCAAACCATTAGTGGAGATGTATTAGATGGATCTGTTTTAAAAAAATAAAGAAATAAAATAATAATACAAATAAAATAAGATTCATTCGTTTTGTTTATTTATTAGGGCAATTTTTTTCAATAGATAAGTATTTAAAATACAAACTTTTTTATTTCATTTTATTATTTTTAATGAAAATACAAAACATTTTATAATATTTTAAAAATAAATATTTAAATATAAAACATAAAACATTCATTTTTTATTTTACATTATATGTTTTTTTATATTTAAACATTTGTAAACTAAAATACAATAAAATACAAATTTGACATTTTTTTTTTTATAAAATACGTTTCATTAGTTTTATTTATTTAATAGGGCACAACATATTTAATTTTCATAGATACGAATTTAAAATACATTTTAATTTGAAGGAACTTTGCTGCCGTACCATGGGTACAGCAGGCGCAATGATATGACGCAGTGCCTGAAAGTAGTCCCCAGCTATATCATAACTAGTTACCTAGCTGGGGACTTCTTTCAGGCGCTAAGTAATATCAATTCAAAAACTGTAAAACTCAACTGTTTATCTCTTGGGGAGTTGTAAAATGAGCCTATTTTCAAAAAAGTGGAGTGTTCCTTTAAGAAAAAAAATTATAATATTGCTAGATAATTTATGCACTTTAAGTTAGTTCTTAAAAAAACATCTTTATAAACATCTGTTTCAGAAACAGCACATGTTTATCTGCAGGGTTATTAGCCACAACATTTCAAAAGCTATACTTTAAATTATTGAACAGCTATTAAGCACTGAAATAAAAAGGTAAAACAAGACTATTATACTTTCTGAAGAAAATATGAGCAGTTCTTGGTGTTCTTGTTGGTTGCCAAGAAGCCCAGGTATAAAATATAGCTCTGGTGCCTCCTTCGATGTACATCTGTGGATTTCTTTCCCCAATTTAATAGCTCCCCTTTCCTCAACAAGAAGCATCATTAAATTTACCCCTTTAGATATATCTCATGTGGCTTGTGCATTTTGCATTGAATCACTCATGTGCCATCAAGAAAAAGGATTCCTATCCCTGTCCTCTACGCCAGTAGTACATTCACCTCTCCTAAAACAGATGCAAGCCCATTAAAGCATTAGACTGTAAACATGACGATTATTTCCTGTGCACATCATTCCAATGAAATATTACACAGCAGTTACATCCTAATGCTGCACGATGAACCCTGATCTCGGTCGGAGACGCATTAGCATGAGTGTAGAGCGGGTATAATCTGCGCACTCCGATGTTCACCCCACCCAATTCACCCCAATGGAGGTTCCATTGGTCGCACTCGAGCAATCCACGGTCATCAGAGTCTTTTCACAATGGCTGTTTCCATTTAACGGTCTTAAATAATCTCTGGCGATTCCAACACGCAGGAGGAGAGAAAACGAGGGAGGAGAGTTGAGCATCAGGTCACATATTCAGGAAAAATAAACAGTGTTTGACATCCGTGGCCCAAACGCTCTTCCCCTCAGATCTGCATAACAAAGGAACGCAATCTGACTGACATCTCCATCTGTCAGATGAGGCCAGTGCCCCCAAACGCAGAAAAATAAACAGTGAGAGAGAGTTGCTGCATCCTACACTCTTATAGTCATTTTTGCCCTGAAGGTTTCTTGCACCAAGCATCGTAATGCAGTTTTACTTGACCAATTTTCAATCTCTTTCTGTTTTTCTAGGTGAAGTGTGTAATATCATATACTGTTCCCCACATTTTCTTCTGCCTGGAATTGCTCGAACAAGCAGATAATCTTGTCCCAAACTCACACCATTGGTTGAGTCAATGTTGTTACGTCTGGCCAAGTCCGGCAACTTTTGGCACCCATTTTGACTCCTGTCCAGCGCCGAAAGTGCTTACACTGGGCATGTGAGCATCAGAACTGGACCATGGAGCAATGGAAGAAGGTTACTTGGTCTGATAAATCGCGTTTTGTTTTAGATCAGGTGGAGGGCCAGTGCGTGTGTGTTATTTGCTTGGGTAAGAGATGGCAGGAGTCTGCACAATGGGAAGAAGGCAGGTTGATGGAGGCAGTATCATGCTCTGCTGGGGAAAACCTTGGGTCCTGGCATTCATGTGAATGTTATTTTGGCAAGTACCACCTGCCTAAAGATTGTTACAGACCATGAACACCCCTTCATGGCAGTGGGCTCTTAAGCAGGATAAAGGATCCTACTGCACTTCATATAGATAGCGAGTAACTGCATTCTACACTTCTATAGTCATTTTTGCCCTGAAGGTTTATTTATTGCACAAAAAAATCATAATGTAGTTTTACTTGACCACTTTTACATCTCTTTCTGTTCTTCCACGGTGAAGTGCTCAATATTATATAATATTCCCCACATTCCCTTACTCTGGAATTGTTTGAACAAACACATTAGTCTGGTTCCAAACTCACACCATTGGTTGAGTCAATGCTGTTATGTCTGGCCATGTGATGACTCCTGTCCACTTCGAAAAGTGCTTATAATGTGCATGTGAGCATCAGAGATGGACCACGGAGCAATGCAAAGAGGCTACCTGGTCTGATGAATCACATTTTAGATCAGGTGGATGGCCGGATGTGTGTTTACTTGGGGCAGAAATGGCAGGAGTCTGCATTATGGGAAAAAGGCAGGTTAGTGGAAGCAGTATCATGCTCTGCTGGGAAACCTTGTGTCCTGGGAACCTTGTACCACCTACATAAATGTCCTGGGATTCATGCAATTTTGCCCTGATATTAGACCAAAAAAAACATAATGTAATTTTACTTGACCACTTTTTACAAGTTGAAAGCAATATCATATAATATTCCCCCATTCCCTTCCTCTGGAATTGCTGAACAAACATATTAGTCTGGTTAAATATGCCAAGGATGCTGTTGTGTCTCCTACTTAAAAAAAGTACTTACAATGAGCTTCTAAACTGGAACAGGGAGCAACAGGGCACAAAAAAAAATCATAATGTAATTTTACTTGACCACTTTTCAATCTTTTTCTGTTCTTCCAAGTTGAAATGTGCAATATCATATAATATTCCCCACATTCCCTTCCTCTGGAATTGCTTGAACAAACATATTAGTCTGGTTCCAAACTCATGCCATTGGTTGAGTCAATGCTGTTGTGTCTGGCCAAGTCGGGTAACTTTAAAAAAGTACTTACAATGAGCATGCAAGCATCTAAACTGGAACAGGGAGCAACAGAAGAAGGTTACCTGGCCTGATGAATCATGTTTTCTTTTAAATCAGGTCGATGGTGTGTCGTTTTTTACAGGTTTGGAGGAAGCTTATTGCACCAAAAAACATAATGTAGTTTTACTGTTGGGGAACCTTGTGTTTTCAATCTCTTTCTGTTCTTCCAAGGTGAAGCGCCACACTTCAAATAAACAAAGTGTAATAAATAAACAAAAGTGAGAAAGAGAGGGAGAAAGCTGCTGAAACGTATTGCTTATTGCACCAAACAAACCATAATGTAGTTTTACTTGACCATTTTCAATCTCTTTCTGTTCTTCCAAGGTGAAGCGTGTAATATCAGAAACGTATTGTCACAGTCTTGTTCCAAATGCCATTGGTTGAGTCAATTCTGTTATGTCTGGCCTAGTCAGGCAAGTTTTGGCGCTCCTGATGATCCTTGTCCCCTGCCAAAAGTGCTTGAATGGGCATGTGAGCATCCGAGCTGGACCGTGGAGCAATGGAAGAAGGTTACCTGGTCTGATAAATCACATTTTCTTTTATATCAGGTGTTTGGCTGGGTGCGTGTTTACTTGGGGAAGAGATAGCAGGAGTCTGAACTATGGGAAAAAGGCAGGCCAGGGGAGGCAGAATCATGCTCTGCTGGGAAACTGGTATTCATTTGGGTGTTACTGTGGCAAGTACCACCTACCTAGAGATTGTTACAGGCTGCATACACCCCTTCATGGCAATGGTGCTCCTTGATGACAGTGGGCTCTTTAAGCAGAATAATACACACTTCAAATAAACAGTTTTCTCTGGACAATGTTATGCTGAGAAAACTTGGGTCCTGGCATTCATGTGGATGGTACTTTGACACATATCACCTACCAAAAGATTGCTGCAGACCACATACACCCCTTTATGGCCATGGTGTTCCCTGATGGCAGTGTCCTATTTCAGCAGGATAATGTGCCCTGCTACAGTGCAATTGGTCAGGAATGGTTTGAGTAACATATAGAGTTCAAAGTGTTGCCTCGGTCTCCAAACTGCTGGACCAACAAATCCAATCTACGGAGGCCCGACCTCACAACTGTTGCTAATGTCCTGGAGCCAGATAACACAGAGGTCTTGTGGAGTCCATGCCTTTATGCATCAGAGCTGTTTCAGCAGCATGAGGGGGACCTACAAGATATTAGACAGGTGGTTTTAATGTTGTGGCTGGCTGATCAATAAGCAATAATCCTGCAATAAGACAGAAATGACAACAGTTTTCATACAGAATGTGACTAAATTCACTCTGTGAAGAGCCTGTGTGCCTTGCAGCTGTTATAGTTGTTTCTGCACATTAAACTGGTATAGGAGACGGTATTTTAGCTTCAAGCGGTAAAAATATTCCTGTCTGCAGTCTTGAAAATCAACAAGAGTCCAAATATTGTTACTTCCACTCCTTTGGATGTATACAACACCATAAATGTGTTTAACTTCAAAGTCCTTCTTTACAGTACCTTCGTGTTTTCTTCCGCCATCTCACAGAAGAAAGACCTTTTCTCCTCTCCCCTGGTCAACCTGGACCAGATTGAATGTGTGCGCAGGTATCCGTGGGTTTATTTTAACTGTGAGCTGGTGAAATCAGCCTCTGATAAGCTCTGATAAGTTCTGGGAGGTCACAGCAGGGATACGTGTGCACGGCTCTATCTATCAATTCAACATAAATCACTCTGGAAAATTCCATCTGTGCGCGTGACCTTCGGGGCAACCAGACTTACAAACAAGTGAAAAGCTTTTACATTTAAAGCGAACAGGTTACTATTTTATGACAAATCAACGACTACAAGGGTAAAGGTAAAAATAAAAAATATTGATTTTAAGATATCCGTATAAAATACGAATGAATGTACAGCATAAACAGTGTCATTTCCCCCCGCCTGCCACATACAGGTTCACCACCTGCCTTCACCACAGGTTATTGAGTTTTATAAAAAAGGGGCACTATGAAAGATTTCTTGTTTAACGTTTTGTAAGAAACAAATTATATACTATTATTGAGGCAGAACATAAAACTAAGTTAATAAATAAAAAGTCATCTATATACAAAATTAACAAAAAATTATATATTTAATTTGAAAATAATTAAAATGGTAAATTATTTCTCAATATTACAGTTTTACTGCATTTTGATGAAGTAAATGCAGCCTACAGTAAAATATATGAAAATGCGTTCAAAACATTACAAAACTTAAATATACTAAATATGCACATAAACATTTTACATATTTACAATGTACATTATTATGCATAACCAAATTAACAATCAACATTTTATTAATAAATGAACATTAAACAAAATTAATAAATGCTGTTAAAATTGCTCTTTAATGTTTATGATACCTAATGCATTATTGTGCTAATGAACTGAACGTTTTGTAAAGTCATTTATTGGTTAGAATGTAGAATTGCTTGAGCTGATAAATGATGCCAAAACTAAATTACTAAATGTAGCTAAAACAAAATTAAATCCATTTTTAGTACACAAAAGAGAAAAGTAGAAAAAATACAGATGCTTTTTGATTCTACTAGATGGTATTCAAAGACTCCACAGCCTCTCTCTCGTGATCTTCATGTATCACTGCTTCTGACTGTGAACGGATTTATGTAAATGTGTGAATCAGGCTGATGTTAGTGCGAACGCCAGAACTGATTAAAGACAGATGCCGCTCATAGAGTGTTTAAAGTGCATGAGCACACCTTGATTTCCACCGCAACCCTGGCTTCATCAGCTCCAATGTTCCTCAAAAGCTTATTACGGTTCTTTCAGATGAAGAGTCTGGTATTTCTCTGTGGTCGGAGTCATATTCAGTTGATTAAAAGCAAAAAAAGCCTGAACCATGATTTAGAAAGTTCCCAGAATGCCGTTCGCCTTGATGTCAGCGGTTCAGTTTACAGTTAAAAAAAAAACCTAGAGAACGAGCATTTTTGAGATATGGGTTTTTAGAAAAGTAGAAAAGTGTGTCATTTATGTTGTAAAACAAAATGTGACAGTCTCTTCGAGCAATGTTAACCGCAGACCATATTTTACTCATAAATTCAGAACTGTTACTCCAAAGTCTCAAAAGAATCTCCCACGGGAAGCCATTGCTCAAAATAACGATTTTTCCTCCAGGTTTTAGGATGACTACAAACTGAACAGCTCTATTGTTCTAGTTTGGGTCCAGCTGAAGCTCACAGTATCGACTCTGCAGCACATTTCCAGGAGCATCTGAAGAGAATCAGGTTCTTCAAAGGCTTTATCGATCCGTGGACAGTAATACATGTAAATAGGACAGCCGCTTTCTCTGTTGTTCTGATATTCTCTGAGTCCTGACCCTGGATCTGCCATTCGTTTCTACTGAGACGCTCTGATCGTGTGCTGTTGCATACATAAAACTTTTAGCTCTAAGAGAGATGGGGATCTTTTTGAGATCTTCTGCATGGCATGAATTGTTTATTTAGAGAAATTGATCGCGTTTGAGAGCGCAGACAGGTGTGTGGCCACATGAAGATTATGTAAGATTAGACTGAACTATTTACTTTTCAGAAATGCTTGTCAGAAAATCTGTACAGTGCTAGATTTTCTCACGGCCGAAATGCTTGAGATCTCTCTGAGAAGCCAGGAACCACGTGTGTGTGTGTGTGTGTGTGTGTGTGTGTGTGTGTGTGTGTGTGTGTGATGTGTGTGTGTGTGTGTGTGTGTGTGTGTGTGTGTGTGTGTGTGTGTGTGTGTGTGTGTGTGTGTGTGTGTGTGTGTGTGTGTGTGTGTGTGTGTGTGTGTGTGTGGTTATTATTAGTGCAGTCAGAAACTCTTTCCAGTCTTACATCTTTCCATCTTCTGATAGATAAATCTCTAGGTGATCATCTCAAAAAAGAGCTGCCAATGTTAATTTAGTTAATTATGATATAAAAACAGTAAGTGAGATACAGTATGACGCAGTGTTGGGATGCACCGTCAAGGTTAAACTGATAATAATGATTAATTTGCTCAAATTATAATTATAAATCATGACTGTTCTTTCCGTTTCTTTATACATTTCATCAGAATCACTGCACTTTTTCTCATCTAGTTCCTGATTTATTATAGTTATAATTCACATTAACCCACTTTATACATTGAAAACTTAAAAAAAAAACTTATCCAAAGCTAAAACAGTGACATTTCTAATATTAATTCCAATAATTCCCAAATTATGTTGTTGTTTTTCTATCAAAAAAAATTGTAGTGTATTGTAGGCGCACTGATGCAGCTATACTTTCTCATGATTGATACGGAAGCCATTAATGTTTTCGGAGTCTGATAACCAATATGCAGAAGCAATTTTGAATTACGGTAGTTTTATTTCTGCTTTTTGAAACAATAATATACTACACTGTTATACTAGACTGATAAATAAAGCTGAAAATCAATTTGTGATCATCCACAACAAAACCTATTTAGAAAAACAGCAAAAAATGTATCATAACTCCTGCAACAAGCACTATAATTATTATTATTATATAAACTTGCATATAATCATCATCATAAATTAAAATATGCATTTTTGACCACGTAGAATACAACCATCTAGCTAAACAACAATTGTTGTATTCTAGGTGGTCAAAATGCATTTCTCAACTTTATAAATCTGCGACGACCTATGAAATTTGAAATTTTAATTTGAAATTATTTTATAATACTCCTGTTTTTTACTGCATTTTGACCTAGCAAATGCAGCCTACAGTAAAAATATATGAATATTCGTTCAAAAACATAAAACTTAAATATACTACACATACACATAGTACATAACATTTTACATACGTACAATGTTCATTATTATGTTAATAATTTCAATTTAAATGTATTTACCTGTGACAAAAAGGCTAGAATGGATAGAATGTTCCCATAAAATGGATTGAATGTACAGATTGAACTTAAATTTACAGTTTAAAAACATAATAAAAAAATATTTCATGAATGTTCAATGTAAATTCTAAAATTACAGTATTTTACACTTCCAAAAACATTTAACAGTATTAAACTGTAAAATTACATTAAATGTACCATTAGCTCTGCTAATGTATAAAGTAAGAGAACTTACCGTTATTTACCAAATAATAGGTTTTTAACCATAGACTTAAGATTAAATTTGATGTATTTTTTACTGCGAACAATACAGAAAAAAGGGGGGAAAACATCAGCCATTTTATGGGAACGTAGGCAAAGCACAGGAGGAGAGTCCTGTGAAAGGAACAAACCCATGTTTTACAATCTGTTTTTATCCTGTTTACAAATAATTATACATCTATCGCTCTATCATACAAATACAACATTATTTAGATTGTTCTTTTTTTTAAATAAATGACCAGAAAAAAAACTTGAGCTAAAAGTGTCAGAGCTGTGGAAGTGAGCGGTGCGGGCGGCCGCAGGAGGTAGTTAGTGCTGACAGGCAGGATGGATGGTGTGGCCAATTACACCCATCAGCTCTCCATGCAACATTTATGAAATACTAAATCAGACGTCAGGGGGCTCGTTTCTCTACTGCCCGGAGAACAGCTGGACGTCCTTACTGCTGTTTAAGAGTGCCAGGAAGAAAGACCACCCAATCCAGCTAAACGATCGAAATACAGCCGCACGGCCCTGATACTATCAGATGATCCTGATACAACTCCAGGCAAATTGATACAAATAGTGGATTCTGCTGTACTCAGATCAACTCAAGTGCTGAGCCAAGATCAGTCTGAAGAAGCAAACAGTTCACAGACTTTCAAAGATAAAGTTTAATGTAAGAGTAAAATTTATATCACATGTAGTCACCCTCAAGCCATACAAGATGTAGATGACTTTGTTTCTTCATCAGAATCGGATAAATTTGGCATTACATCACTTGCTCACCAATGAATCCTCTGCAGTGAATGGGTGCCGTCAGAATGAGAGTCCAACCAGCTGATAAAAACATCACAATAATCCACAAGTAATCCACAATACTCCAGTCCATCAGTTAACGTCTTCTGAAGTGACAATCTGTATGTAAGAAACAAATCCATCATTAAGACATTTTAACTTTAAATCATCACTTCTGGCTAAATTGTGAGTCCATAATCCATAATAACGCTTCCTCCAGTAAAAAACAAAGGTCCATTCCCTGTTGTCCTCTCACATCAAATCCACCCAAATATTTGTTAAGAACTGTTTTGGACTGTTTTCACTTTTAAATGGTGTTTGATCTGTGCATATTTCTCTCCTGATTCAGACAAGACGGCCTTTTCTCTGGAGAAAGCAATATTATTGATAGAGGAATCTTATTTCAGCTGGAAGAAATGGTTTAATGGTAAAACTTTTACATTTTAGGTTTGTTTCTTACAAATACACAGCATTTCACTTCACAGGACTCTTGGACTGGAGTGATGTGGATTCTTGTGTTTTTTAATCAGATGTTTGGACTCTCATTCTGACGGCACCCATTCACTGCAGATGAATGTTAAATCTCTCCAAATCTGCTGAAGAAACAAACTCATCTACATCTTGGATGGCCTGAGGGTGACTACATTTTAAGCTTTTTATTTAAAGGCTTGCTGCAGGTAATTCAATATACCTTGCATCTGTTTCCCACAGCAAGCGTAATAAATCATGTCCAGTTATTATTTACAATGTTTTCTCAAACACTAATGAGGTGTATGCAGTTGCGGATTCAGCAGCGATTACAAAACCGCATCAGACCTTGTAACAATAAACGAGACTGAGTCAGGCAGATCAGAAATGTACCACCGAGCATGAATTCAAAGGAAATAATGCAACTGCAATCATCCGCATCATCATCTGGTTCTTTCATTTTCCACAGAAACTCATCATCGTGTTTATTAAGAACCAGATCGAAGCTATCAATCAGGGAAATTAAATATTACATGAACATAAGCACGACTGATATGATACGACTGATTATGTCACGAGCTGATTTTGCTCACGGTTCACACTGAGACAAAATCGAGCGCCGGAGGGTTCAGGATGATTGTACAGTCAATCATTCCATGACATTTTTCCTATTGCAGTGTCGAACAGTGGAAGCCAATTAGCGATGAGAGCTCATTATCTCTCCAGAATGAGCCGAATGTCATCTTTTAATATCTCTAAATAAGCTCCAGGTTTGTAAATGGTCTGGCTGGTTGTTGATCATCATGTTGGTTGCTATGTTAGATGGAAAAATCTTTAATGTTTGTCGGCTAATGAAGATGAACCTGTTGCAAACATGATTAGAGTTCATCTAACTGCACTTAAGTCAGATTATCCTAATATAACACAAACATACTGTATGCTACTACTCAATTTTGAGGTTGGTAGTTTTTTTATGTTCTTCAAAGAAATATCTAATTAGAGTGCATTTATTTGATCCAGAAACACAGTAAAATCAGCAGTATTGGGAAAAATTATTACGATATAAGATAACCGTTTTCTATGTGAGTATACTGTAAAATGTAATTTATTTCTATGCAAAGCTGATTTTTAGCATCTTTACTCCAGTCTTCAGTGTCACATGATCCGTCAGAAATCCTCCAAATATGCCGATTTGCTGCTAAAGAAACATTTATTTTTATTATCATCAATGTTGAAAACAGTTGTGCTGCTTTATTTTTTTCTGAAATGTTTGATGAACAAAGTTCAAGAGAGATATTGTCATTTTTGATAAATTGAATGCACCCTTTCTGAATAAAACTAATAAAAACTGTAATATATTAATATAATTATTAGTATTATTATTCAAATTCAATAATCTACATGCAGTCAGAAAATGCCCCCCAAAAAACTTTTCCATTAAATAAAGCAAATGTATTATTTAGAAGCAAATTATAAAATTATCCCAACCAAGACAAGCAACTGGGAAAGACAAAGCGTGACATTTAACATGTTAATTTATTCCCCATTACCAAAATTCAGACATTATTAATATGCAATCTGTGATGACTTCTTCTCATTAAAGCCAAATAACAAATGTTTAATTTTAATAATTAATTCACAGTCTAATGCATGCAGCAACAGGAGAACGAGAAAGATTGAGAACGGAATAATACTCAGAAAATATGTCTTACCACTTTAATTACTGTTCTTTTCACCAAATACGATACGCTATAAAAAAATGAAGAAAGTTTGGTTTTTGACCACTGAAAATGTGTACAATTACCGATTTACTCCTGGAGCCATATTGAAATTCAATTATCTCTGGAACTGAACCATATATGGCCTTAAAAATGAAAATGCCAAAATTAAAGTTTGTTAAGACCCAATATCTAAAAAGGCATTCAGATATCCGTTTTACTTTTTGAGTTGCAGGCCTGCAAACTTTGGAGAAAAACTTGAAAAGTGCTCTTTCCCCAATTTGTAATGGTCACCATTGGTACATAATGCAACAAAGATTGCTAAAGTGAACAGATTTTACTAACAGACCTACCGATCTCTGGGTAAAAGTAAAATTATGATGCTGCCATCTTTCTGGAGTCATTTTTACCCCCTTGTAATTTGGCTCTGAATCTCAGGTGAAAATTACCATTTTACCCCCTCTACAAAATAGTGGATTACTCTGTAAATATTCATCCATGACATTTCATATTTTGGATTTTATCACTATACATGCGTATCTTTCTATTAGCAAAATTTGAGCCGGGGAAGTTTCTGAAATGTGGTTGATTTGACACCCAATGACCCTTAAGTGCTAATCACTCTTTTTGAATGTAAATACAAAAACAATCAATGAAAGAAAGTCATGCAGGTTAGAAACGACATTAAATGATAACAAAACATTCATTTTCGGGCGAATTATTACTGTAGCACATCCGACAGAGTTTTATTTGACACCGAATCTCTGACAGCCAGTAATGGCCACTTTACGGACACAGATCCTGTCAGGTCTTTTCATATTTTTTTGGCATGTTTAGATCTTGATTTCATCTCAAATGTCTTTCCATGAACATATCATAGATGAGTAAATTTCTTCCTGGCTAATCTTCCTGTCAGAGACTGTGTGCGGCCGCTGACGGATACCAGAGGGACAGCCGGGTTGTGTCTTTGATGGACGTCTCGTGTTATTGGCGTCTGAGCTCTTTGAAGTCGTTTGATTCGGTCTCATGAGGCCTGAGCTCGTCTGACTGCAGTTATCTGCTCTACAGCTGCTCCTCCCGGGACGGAAACGAGTGCTTTACCTCCTCCCGTGACTCCCTGCTTACCCTGCTGGGCACATATACAAGCTTTCAGTGCACATGTGTGCTGTGGTAAAGATCTCAAGGCTGCATTTTAAACACATATAGGAAAACAGCAGATGACAGAAGAACCTGCGGCGAAGCTTTGACGTGCATCTTTTAGGTGCATACCTCTATTGCACCTTTCATTCTCTATCATTGTCCCGACAGACACCTTAACAGCTTTAGTTCATGCTTGTCTGACTACGCTTGAAGATCATAGTTAGTAAACACCAAAAGAAACAGATCAAGTTTAACCTTGTCTTGCCTCCAAATGTATATACAGAGGTGAGATTTGCTCAATGAAGCATTATCATTCATTATTCTAACACATAACTGCATATTTCCCAGGTTTAAGAGTAATGTGGTCATTTGCACCAGTGAAAAATGATTTAATAAATCAATATGTTTGAAGAAATGTTTTTACTGTGAAAAAAGCAGATAAAAGGATCAACAATAAGATAAATAAAAGACAATGTTTTTTCTTACATATGCACATGCATGTGTGTGTATTTATATATACATAATACATACGCATTATTTAATATATGCAGTCTTATTCAGTTTCATTTATCAAAATTTCAGAATTCTTAGTCATCAATATTAAGTCCATAAATATATTTTTTTATATTTATAAAAAAATACCCAAATATTTATAATATAACTTCTGTAAATAAATAAACATATAATAAACCTAATTTAATATGTACATTAACTTGATGTGTAACACATGTGTAATATAATGTAATTGATGACTTAGACGACGTATACATTTTATAAAAAATAAATACATTTATAACATGAAAAATCCAAAAAAGCATATTTGAAAAAAATATACATACATACAAGATACCCATTATTTATACAATAATTGATACATTTGTAATAATTTTAAACTTGCATTCACTGGTTATTCATAATATGTTTTTGTATTTCAATTGCAAAAACATGTAAAATAAGATACTTCAAAATATATAAATTGGTAATAATTTAATTTATTGGATAATTTCTTAAATTCAATACATTTATTTTTATTTTTAACATTTTCATAAATCATATTTTATTATTCAGTTGTTTTATTAATGCCAAGTCAAGTGATTTATTGATATTGTAAATGATTATTGTGTGGCACTTTTTTATTACTTGTTGGAGACAATCAGGACAGGAATGGCTAAAATCCCATGTCACCTTGATGAGAACCTCAGCCTAAATTATCCTGAGTGGAACCTAATCAGTGAAAAACCAGGAGTTTCCAGCACATCGGTGACCTCTCGACATGACAGCCGCTCCGGCCTGCGCCAGGACAACTGCTCCAAATCAAATTACCCACTGTAATATAATGAGTAACAGCAGAAACCAACCCTGGCACTTCTGGAGGAGCCCAAATGTAATTTTGTGTCTCATCTCATTATCTGGTATCGCCGTTAACTTTATGATTTTCAATTTCTCCTTTTCATGCTTCATTTCCCCCAATTCTGCCGTGTGTTTCCCCCTGATAAGAGCCGCATACTCTAATTGACACTAGAGATAAAGTCCTGAAGAACAGCAACTAAACTGTCAGTTTATTCCCCAAATGTCTCGCTGCTGTATAAGGTTTAAGTTCTCAAAGCTTCATCCATTTCTGCCGTAACACGAGATGCAATTTATCCAGAGGCATTTCAGGGATTTTAAGGGCACTGGAGTATTATACGGAGTATTTGTAGTAGTTAAAGCAGTTGGGACTTGTTTACTTCTGTGCACAATATTGTTTCTCTCAAAAACACCAAAAGATTTACATATTTTCCCCTACATGAGTCCAGCTGTAATTTTAGTCAAGATTTCTTGCAACAACAAAAAAAAAAAAAACATTTTAACCGATTTTTCACCCTCTCTTGTCCTTAAATTGTGGTAAGCAATACAAATAACTTCCTAGCACTTATACCACTGTTTATTTGCATGTGCTGTATGTGAAGTTTTAATGCCTAATTCACTAAATCAGAACTATCTCGATTTCTTGTTCTTAGCTGACAGGAGCGGCACCCGGTGTGGTCTTCTGCTGCTGGAGCCCATCTGCTTCAGGGTTCGACGTGTTGTGTGTTCAGAGATGGTATTCTGCAGATCTTGGTTGTAACGAGTGGTTATTTGAGTTACTGTTGCCTTTCTATCATCTCTAACCAGTCTGCCCATTCTCCTCTGACCTCTGACATCAACAAGGCATTTTCGTCCACACAACTGCCGCTCACTGGATATTTTCTCTTTTTCGGACCATTCTCTGTAAACCCTAGAGATGGTTGTGTGTGAAAATCCCAGTAGATCAGCAGTTTCTGAAATACTCAGACCAGCCCGTCTGGCACCAACAACCATTCCACGTTCAAAGTCACTTAAATCCCCTTTCTTCCCCGTTCTGATGCTCGGTTTGAACTTCAGCAAGTCGTCTTCACCACATCTAGATGCCTAAATGCATTGAGTTGCTGCCATGTGATTGGCTGATTAGCAATTTGTATTACCAAGCAATTGAACAGGTGTACCTAATAAAGTGGCCGGTGAGTGTATATACACACACACACACACACACACAACTGAATTTAATATATCCGCTTTTACCTCAACAACAACAATAATTACTTAAAATAAATAAATAAATGAGTGATACATACATACATACATACATACATACAAGTATTTAACTAACTCCCTGAATAACTAAATACCTCTGCCACAATTCTTCTTGGTTAACTTTTATTTTCAAAATGTCAAAATGAAAACATAATTTTTTATTACTGAGTCCACAAATCCCCCAGTAAAAAACAGACATAAAAACCTAATGTTCAGTAAAGTTCATAGATCACTATTGCCCAAATAACACAAAAAATATAAATTAACCTCAAAACTGTTCTCGCAAATACTGATAAACACATAAAACGTCAAAATGAAAAATTTCAATGTGATTTCGAGAGGGAGCATCTCATTCCAACGACAACCTTTTTACCCTGCATCAAACTCTCAATTCACAAGAGCAAGGAAAATCCTGTTTTCAATATGTCCCTCAAATGCAAAAGTTTGGTTTGAGCGTCACAGATAACAACTGAAGCACACACTTGTGGCCTCTAACCTCAGCACAAACCAGCGCCTGAGTCTCTCTGCTGGTGATGGAGAAAAGAGGACAGCATTCCGAGAGGAGGATTTTTCTATAGAAAGAAAATGAGAGAAATCTTTCAGAAAGAGATGGCCTCCGTAGAGTCTCCTTTCCAGCTGAAAGACTGCTGGCAGGAGGTACAGACACAAGCTGTACAAACGCAGGTAAAATGTCAAATTCTGTCCCACCGCAACAAGAATACCTGCCTCGTGTCAAATGAGCTTTTTCACACGACTCACTGTCAGAGTATTGTTTGAAATACGCATACAGACTCTTATATATACTGTATAGTATATATACTGTAGACTATACTCTATAGTTCTTGTATAGCTAAGCATTTCCACGACTGATGGTCCTCCATCACTGGAGACCTCAGCTGAAAAGACTGGAAATTGACTGAAAACCCTTTCTGGATTCTCAGATGTCATCTCTCCATAAACACAATGACACTCTCAGCTCCTGTGTGCTGCCATATTCTGCTGTTCATTCGTGGACTGGAGACCATTAACTGTCAGGAATGATTTGGCTGCCATGTAAAAGCGACCCTGAAGGACAATCGGACCTGCTGGTACCAGATAGGGTCCAGATGATTCTCTAGGACAGAAAACAGCAGACTGACATATTTTACCGCACTGATTTCCTCAATTAAACTGTCAGATTTCCACCTATTATCACGGATGGAAAGATGAAAGAACCGCACGAGAGAAAAACATTTCAGTGTGAATAATTAACAGGATATTCCTGGCCACTAGCCATGGTATTTTTACAGTAGTATAGTGTTTTTACAATTTTTTTTGTAATCTAATGCAAATATCCTTTAAAGGTGCAGTGTGTAGTTTTTAGCGGCATCTAGCGGTTGAGTTTGCGAATTGCAACCAACGGCTCAGTCCTCCGCTCACCCCTCCCTTTAGAGAAGCTACGGTGGCCGATACAGGGCTAAGATTTTTCGCGAGAACAACATAGTGACGATACGCGCTCTGTAGAGCAGTTTGTCCGTTTAGGGCTACTGTAGAAACATGATGGCGACTTCCATGTGAGGGGACCCGCGGTGTATGTAGTTATAAATCGCTCATTCTAAGGTAATAAAAACATAACAGTTCATTAAGTAAGGTCTTTATACTCCTCTGAAAACGTAGTTATGTATATTATATTGCATTTCTGTCTATAGATTATCCTAAATATTACACAGTGCACCTTTAAATTCAATCAGTATTTCTTCATATATTCATTCATTCACACATTTTCAGTGATACCGTGCATAGTCTTTCAAATTCATTCAAAAACACAGACAAAAAAATATATAATTTGTTTGTAAATCAAAATGCACTGGTCACGCTTCATTGCATTTTTGATTCACTAAAATAAATAAGAGTAAATTGTTTGTGAACCAGTAGATGTTGGTTCTGTAACCGCTCTGAGGAATCACTCAATAAATTAATATACAGAATCCATTAGATAGATTCAAACAAGTAAATTGAATCTTTCAGTACAATTCATTTATAAAATGTGTTTGCGAGTCAGACTACAGTAGTTGCGCTGTATGTTTTTGATTCACTAATAACAGCTAGCTCATTTTTGGTTCGTGAATCAGTGAGAGTCCGATGCTGATTCAGTAACCATTCTGATGGATTCAATACATTCATTCTGCGAAGTATTCATCAGACTGATTCAAACACTTAATTTATTTAGAACAATTAAAGGATTTGCTTGTAAATCAGTATACAGCGGTTACACTGTTGTTGATTCACTAAAATAACCAGCTCATAACATGTAAGTGAATCAGATGTTGATTCAGTAACCACTCTGGGGTGCGTTTCCTAAAACCAGCGTAAGCTAACTATAGTCGTTAGCAGTGTTGGGGGTAACGCATTACAAGTAACGTGAGTTACGTAATAATATTACTTTTTTCAAGTAACTAGTAAATTAATGCATTACTTTTTAATCTACAAGAAAATATCAGAGTTACTTTTTTCCCCATTTATTGACTGACAGTGCGCCGTGTGAACATGATCTTACTGTAGTTCTAATCTAGACTAAATGTCAACATGTATTAATTAATCTCACTCGCAAAAAACAGATTCAGTATTCATCAAAATGAATTAAAACAGTGAAATGCAAACTCAGAATATGACGCAATAATTAAATATGTTAAACAACACAAATGTATCTAATCCCATTTTATTAACCGATGTGTTTGCTGCTGACCTTTGATGATCCAGTTCAACCATAATAAGCAAAAATGACTTTAGATAAACGAACAATTGTGCTTCGTTGTTTTTTATTGCTGAAGAGTGTTAAACTTCTCCTGTGTTCTACTGTACAGACGTGATTTACTCTTCCTTCAGCCTGAGGTTTCATTAAAAAATGTTGTATGAAAGGGCTTTTACATTTGCTATAAATATAACTTCTTGTATTAAAAACAAACAATCTTCAGGGGCGCCTTAAGTTATTTTGAAACATGCCGTGCTCATGTTTAATTACTTAAATCAGAGCTGTATAAAGTTTAATGATCACATTTAAGCAATAGAACGAATCCTATTTAAAATTGAGACTTTGAAGCAGCACCTTAATCTAACCTTCAGCCAACAGACACGCGTATTACATCCACGCAAATGACTGAACTCGCATTGTATGATGTTGCAGAAAGTTGTCCGATCCAGTTCCTTTCACACACCAGTGTTATTTATCTTGTTCATCTGCACGTTAACATAAAGACACTCTTGTGCTGGGCTGCTTTACTAGTAGCAAATGCATTGATTGTGCATTCCGCTTACAGTATATCGGTGGAACATACCAACTACACAAACTGTGTGGGGGGAACCTAAACTGAACCATTCACTGTATAGGCAACTACAACCAGGGCGTCGCTGACAATGAGTGTGAGTTTGTTTACAGAATGCTGTTGTCACTGCTGCAAACTCCCATATAAATAATTAATCAAAAAATATAATTTCCTTGCAGACAGTGGGCCCCCTTTCTAGTGTAGGCCCCATATTTAAAAAGTAACGCGAAAGTAACGCAAAAGTAATGTAACGCATTACTTTCCATAAAAAGTAACTAAGTAACGTAATTAGTTACTTTTTTAGGGAGTAACGCAATATTGTAATCATTACTTTTAAAAGTAACTTTCCCCAACACTGGTCGTTAGTTCCAGTGAACTCTATTGCAACAACGAAACTTGCGACCATAGTTGCTTTTGGGAAATGCACCCCAGATTGATTCAGTAAATACATTCATTGAAGTATTCATCAGAATGTTTTGAAACTGGTAACTTGAGTATTTTTGAGCCATTTATTGTTTGTGAATCTGACTACTGTATGTTTTTGATTCACTAAAAATAACTGGTTCATAAAGTCATTTGTTTGTGAATCGCACTACACTAAGCTGCTTGTTTGTTTTTGCTTACAGCCCGCAAGAACAACTCGATAGAAAAGCATGTATTCTTGCCATTATTTCACTGTACACAGTCTTTTTTATCTCTTCACATTCAATTCAGACCACAAAGTCCCATTCACAGCTCAAGTAAAACACGATTTATTCTGCAGTGCCATGAAGCGGTGCAGGAAACACTGATGTAAGGAGAAGAAAGACTGCCTGTGGCTCGCTCACTCACTCATACTCTCTCTCACACACACTTACTGAAGTTGTGTCCTGGAAAAAGCACTTAGTTACTGACCCATGGGCCGCGGATGAAAGCCAGAGACACTTTAATGATAAGGTCATCGAGGAGGGAAACCTGCAGCGTCAGGCATTTGAGCCCTGTCATTAAACTCCACAGCTGAACATCACATTATAGTTTGACATTTTCTCTAACCTGTCAGTGAATATTTCTAAGAGGATTAAACACCTTCTAAAGTCACTGAACATTAAGCTAAGGTGCTAAATGACAACATCTGACACCTCAAAGCAGATGCTTCCTGGTCATTTGCCAGCTATTTCCCTGCGAATCACAGGCTAGTTGTGCTTCTGTACCTTTAAGACCACTATATAAAAACGACCTCTGCTATGATTGGCTAACCTCAGCGTACTGCCGTAGGTCACATTGTCGTTTATCAGGCCAAGGGAAGTTGCTGAATACTGAATAGGTTTTGATATGTAAATGTGGCCGGTCACATTCTGCTCACTAGTCACACACTTCATCTGCCTTTTAGGTTGTACTGTATATTGCACTTGATTATATTGTGTTAAGCTGAAATATGGGTTACAATGAGGCATTACAAGTGAATGAGGCCAATTTATACAAATTTTAATAGTACAGCCACAAGATGTGAATGTGTGTTAACATGATTTAAGAGTTAAAAAAGTCTTATTAATAGTGCTATCAAATCGATTAATCACATACAAAATAATAATATACTATACATGTAATATACAAAGAAATATACACAGTACACACACATTATGTAAACACAAACTTGTATTTTGGATGCGATTAATTGCGATTAATCGACTTGACAGCACCATACATTATATTAATAATAATTTAACCATTTCTATACTCGTTTCATTTGTTTTTCTCTTATCAGTCATTTTTCAATAATACTGTATTATTATACTTAATTTTTCCATTGTTGTTTTATCTTAGGATTTTGTGGTTTCAAGTTTTCATAAGTAAGAGATGAGGGCCTGTGTCCAAAATCGTGTACACTCTCGTTTCGAGTAGGCACTTAGTTATTTTGCATAAGTACTTACTTTACGACTGCTAAAAAGTATGTTCTTGTATAAATGTCTGTGGCATGAATGTAGTCTGGACGCATACATTCATTCACCATGACCTACCAGCATCAGTTGTGTCTCTTCACTGCCATTCACAAATCCTCTCCCGTGGCCTCATGGGATAGTAAAGTGTCCATCATATGCATGCTTCAGCCTACATCTACCATGTAGCAGGAAGTGTGCAATTTCAGATGTAGCCAATGTCTCCATTTCAAGGTTTTTATTGTAATTTTTCAATTTCTGTTGCTTGTGGTATAGTCACACTTGCTGGATTTATGCTGGTCCAACAAAGTCTGAGCATTGAAACATACGCAACAATGATTATTTAATAAACACATTTTATTGTCTCCTGCTTCTGCTCTGCCATGGCTTCCTCCATCTGCCTTCTGATAGAAAACCATTATAGTTTTAATACAGTAGACAAAATGCAGTAAAACAATGATTTTAGGAACCAGACAAGGCTTGGTGCTTAAGAAGTATTGGGTACCAGACAAAACGGATATTTTCTGACAGGATCCGGGACTCAATCTAACATTTTGCCATTGTCTGCAGAATGTTGGCATGATCTAAAATATTTGTTCTTCAGCGGTTCTTTGGGGTGATATATAGCAGTGCTACCATTATAAAGAACCTGTTAAGCCCAGTATGGTTCTTTAGCGGTTCTTCTGTGGTTTTTTGGGGTGGTTAAGGTTATATATAGCACTATTGCCATATAAATAATCCATTAGGCCAATGTGAGGTTCTTTAAAGGTTCTCTAACTTAGTTTGGTTGGAGAAAGGACTAAAAACGGCATTCAAATAGAGTGTGTTTCCTGAAGATAATCTGATTCTCAACCTTTTTGCCCTCAAGGCCCCCCTATAAGGAAATATTCAAGGGCCTCCACATGAGACTTTTTGACCTCAGAAAGGCATAAAAGTTATTAAAAACAGCTTTTGCCAGGATTACGAGACAATGAACCACCTTTAGTGCTGTCTAGTTGTTATATTATAAGCGTCACAATTATGCTTTTAAACTTGGCCCTATTCACATACATTGTAAGTGTCTCACCGTCACCTTTGCTTGTTGCTTTTTTATTGAAAACAAGGGGCAAGTAAAAATTATTTTCTGTTCTTCTCAAGATTGTATCACCATTTGACCCTTCGCCGGGAGTTTGATTGACAGGCAATCTGACCAATCCTAACACAGAATCTTCCACTTTTGTCCGGCAAACAAACCAGAGACAGTAGATTACGTCAGTGGACTTGAACTTGAAAGATGGTGTGTACTGATGTCTTTCTGCAGTTGAAACAGAATACCTTCTGATGGTCATTCATGTTTATATCATGCTATAACTAGTAAAGAGGAAGAGATGATCGCTTCATGTGCCGCTTGAACCGAGGTGCTACAGCGATCTGTCATATCATATCAAAGAGCTACAAAACAGTATTTAGTCTTTGAAATGAAAAATCTACTAAATTTGAAAGCGGAGACGTTGTCTTTTCTGTCGGTGCGTTGTTCTATTTACTCTGTGATGTATTTTTCACTCACATGATGTGTGGCGTGAGAGCACCATGGCTTGTCGGACATAGCAACAGTAATGAAGGCGGGCGGGTCTTTGCGAAGGGTCAATTCTGTTGAGCTTAACTTGTATTGAACCAAGAATAGAAGTGTTTTGTATTTTAAAACACCAAGAACAATTCAGTTTATCACAATAAGACCCCTTAAAGAGCTGTAATTTCTTGCCGTTTGTGGGCTGTGAAAGCATGTTTCTGAGTTCACTGTGGTTGGTAGTTCTGACTGAACCGTGAAGAGACATCAGCCAGTAAACCCCCATAGATCTGCTCACTGGCACCTTCTGATCTCTCTGAGCCTATGTAAGACCGCTGGGTCAGACAATAAATCCCCATGGGCTGAACCTCACACCCCATCATCTACCCAGGACACCGGGAACACCACTAATAACTAGCCGACCGAATCAAACGCTTAACATGATTTACACAAGTACGACGTGTTCCAGGAGCACCCTTCACTTGACTCGCAACACCATTTCTATCAATCTATCACCACTGCCTGATTTTACCAGCACACTCTATAAAAATAAATGTTCCAATTAAAGACTATAAAAGGTTTCATGGCCTAATGCAACAAAAGAACCCTCTTAAGACCCACAACTTGTTAGGGGAAGCAATCTATCCATCCGCTGCTAACCATTTTTAATTGCTGGTATATGAACAATAGCATGAGGTATTAACGCAGGGGTTTTCCCAGGGGGCCACAAGTATAAATAATAAATATAAAAATACAAATAATATATTAACAATTATTTAATAAAAAATATGTTAAAAAAAATTAAAAGTAGAAAATTAGAAATAAGAAATACATGTATAAAAAAGAAAAATAACTGATAACAAACCAGAAAAAATGAAAAAAGTCAAACATTATATTTAAAACAGTAATTTAAAATAAAAACAATATACTAATATTAAAATATCAATATATAACATTTATTAAATATCATACATTTAAATAATTTACCAACAAATACATCACAAAAAAAAGATTACGGTTTCATTCTAAATACTGGTAAAAAAAAAAAAACGGCATTCATTAATTACATTTACCATTACTCATTTAGCAGATTTTTTTATCCAAAGCGACTTACAAATGAGGACAAGAGAAGCCATGCAAATTAATAAATTAAGAATATTAATAATTTTTTTGGGGGTTTAAACATACAACAGTACTCAAAATGGTGGGTAAAAACATGAGTAATAAAGAGAAAAGAACGGAAGAACCAATCTTGGAAAAGTAATCTCCAAAGAGCCGTAAAGTCAACTGAAGAATCTCAAACAAACAGAAACTACTTCCTTCCAGGTATCACTAAGAACTACTGAAGAACCTGTTATTTCAAATAATTCTGCACCATTACATTTTAAGAATAGGTTTAGAGGCGGACAGAAATGTTCAAGGAACAACAAAGAATGTTGTTCCCAGAACTACTTGAATAAATCATGACTACACATTCACAGAAAGAGCATCCTCTCTCTCTCTCTCTCTCTCTCTCTCTCTCTCTCTCTCTCTCTCTCTCTCTCTCTCTCTCTCTCTCTCTCTCTCTCTCTCTCTCTCTCTCTCTCTCTCTCTCTCTCTCTCTCTCTCTCTCTCTCTCTCTCTCTCTCTCAAGTACTCGTCACTCATTGAACATCTCACTCCATTATTCACAAGCTCTTTACCATGAAAGTTCAACCTTAGTGCTGATGGATTGAAAACACGATGCTCTCTCACGAGCAGTTAGCCGTATATAGAGCAGATGTGACTGCAGAAATAGACTATCAGCAGTTTCAGCTCGAGCTCTGAGACCAAAACAAACAGCTTCATTTCAGACAGCCCTTCATTTCACACACAACACAACAGCTAATGCCACAGTCTAGGGCCTACGTAAGCACTACGCCAGTGTGTGTTTGTGGGGCACAATGTTCTAACAAGGTGTGACGCAATAGTCCTCAAAGGACCAAATCACAGCCAATCAGATGTTTGAAGCTTAATATTTAAAAGGACCAAATCACAGCCAATCAGATGTTTGAAGCTTAATATTTAAAAGGCCCCGAATCACAACCAATCAGATGTTTGATGCTTAACTTAACACTATGTGAGAATGGGATTTTAGACCAATAAGATTTCACAGGGGGCGGAGCTATTCAGCGACTTGACCTCATGTGACAGATTATCCTGGAGTGACCTGATGGCATCAACACATGTGACAAAATGTCTATTCACTTGTCGCAGCGATGTCTAAAACCAAATCTATCAAAGAGATTGCTTAATATAGTTTTGAGAATGTCAAAAAGTTAATCAAGAGATTATATGATGACTTATATATAAACATGAAATCAAAATTTGAGTTTTTGGACTTATGGTCATGTGCAAGCTGACTACAAATATGTAAGCAATAGAAAGCTATTCCAATTAAACAGACCCAAAATATTGACTGTGTTAATTCTGCATGAATTTATATTATTTTGAATTTAATTGAATTTAAATGTGATGTTAATTAATGAAAATAAATGAATGAAAATAAAGTCAGTAAGTGAAAAAAGTATGTTATTAACTGTTAACCTAAAAATAATGCAGAAATGTTACAAAACTGAACAAAAAAAACATTTAAAAAGTGATATCAAATAAAAAAACATTAAAATATAAAAGTTGCAAATAAATAGTTATTGGAGTATGTTTTACAAGAAAATACTTTTTCAGTCTTTCTACTTCAAAATGTCATGTTTAATTTCAATGTGTTACTGGCCGTTTATTTGTCAAATTTACTAGCAATTTCTGAGAGAACATTTTTGTTTAACATCTTTTTCAGTAAAAATTAAGTGAATTGGAAATATATATATATAACATTTTTAAAAAATAGTGGGAAAAACCTGCAAATTTATTTACAAAAAGCACAACTTCCTATTTATAAAGGAACTTAGTAAACACGAGGAAAATAAAACTGTACTTATCAAGCTATTGAATATGGTCTTTAAATCTTACCTAAAAGTGTATTTTATGGTTGGGTAAGTCTGTAGTAATTATAATTAGCTACCTGATATTAACAACAACAGAATTGAATAGGGAACCCCCCACAAGGATATTTATAAAAGGTTGATTGTGTGTTTGCTTGTTCACTCTTTGTCTCCTTTACCCTTTTCAATGGAATTTGATCATGGGGAGGAAAGTCAGACGACTATTGATTTAATAATCAACAGCCCTTTATTACTGGACGGCTGGATGCCTGTATTTCTGATGCACATGGGGAAATCGGATCATTTGAAAACAACATGCATTTCAAGTTTAAAGTGTATTAATTCCTGCTCTTGATGAGAAATGTCTGTAAATCAGGTGAGTGAGCTACAGGCTATAAATGAAACAAATATACGGCTATAATAAAAAACCGCCCTGGTTTCCTCTAAGCTCTATTTATTTTCCCTTTAAGCTTCCTTCAAGCTCCACCCATAAAGATACTACCTCAGTAACCTAACCTCAGTAACCCGTCTAAACAGCATTTTCACTTCAAAGAACGATTTATAGAAAACGTCAAACTCAAAGATCGTACAATATTCATTTTAAAACTAATGCAAGTACTCCAACAAAAATACACACAACAAATTTCATGGCGTAAACCCTCCACAATCATTGACTGCATGCGCGATTCTCTGTGCAGTTTAAAAATATTACTATTGATCAGCTTTACATCATTATATAAGCGTCATTTATAAAAGATGACAGTTTTCTTATATAAATGTCTAGAATCTATTAAAATCTAGATACAACATATACATGTGTGAGAACAAATGCTCTGGTAAATCTGCTGCTTCTTAATTAGGTCTTGAAATCCAAAAGTGTGCACATTTAAAGAAATATTGACCGATTTCCATATGTTTACTCTATATTTCTTCCAATTTAGGCCTCATTCGATTCAAGTTAATTCCGATATTTACTGCTTCGATTATGTTGTGTGCTTCATTCATCCGCATAGGCAGAGGATGCTTTTGAGCATGCACGACCATGGAAGAAGAGGGATTTGATGTCATGTGACGACATTTGGCATATTCATGACAATACATTTTTTATTTTTTTTATGATCCTGTCTTTCTATGACAAGGTCATGATGTTCAATTTTGCCCTTAAATGCACCTGTTATCAGGTGTGATTATATTTTATGAATCTATTTACGATCATAAAAATATCGTAAAAGCAAATTGTATGTGTCAGTTAGCGTTAGAGACTTTATTTATGACTATAACTTTGGCTCTTCAGATGGTCACACACCGGACGAGAAGTGCAGCATCGCGCCACGTCTTTAAAATTCAAACACATTGTTTTATATGAGTGTATGCACACCGGTTGCACCATTTGACATCGGTCCGTGGCACCCAGCAACAGCTCAGGACATCGTTCAAAACAACGTGTTTGAATTTTAAAGACATGGCGTGATGCTGCGTTTCTCATCCGGTGTGTGACCGCCTTTAAGGTGTGTTCACATTTACCTTTACAGGCAAAAACACGCCATTCCAACAGGAATCTGTGCAATCGAGAGTTTCGTGTGAGGTTTCCCAGGCAGATTTTGCTCAATTTCAAGATGGCCACATGAATTTGCCACTCTGACCAACAGAAAGCTGCTTGGTTTGATAGCTTTGTGTATCGCTACGCTGTTATTGATATTAGACAGAGGCTCTATTTTGCCTGTGAGACTTCACTGAATGTTCGCCAATGTGATCTCACATTCAATAGGGTTCTGCGCGATTGTGGAGTTTTGCGTAAGGTGAAACATTTCATATGCAGAATTTCGCATCAGATTCAGATTTGTTAATCTTTGAACAATGCAAATTTGCCGTAAATTTCAGGGGAGGCGAGAGAGACGCAGACTCCTGCTGTAACTGTACCTTCTGGTGTGGCTGTTGGACAATATTTCTTTAGAAAAACGAGTGATTGATTTAAATTTAATAAAAAATACGGACAGTTTTAAATGCATCAACTTTCTGTTAAAAAAATAATATAAAACACAAGCAAAAACGTGCTCATCAAGCTGTTTTGCTGAAAGTTCGCTATTGTGATCGCACACTGGATTTTGTGGAATGTCATATGAGGTGAAAAATGTCCAACACAGATTTCGCATCGGATTCGTGTCTCTTAAACTCTGAACCTGCCAATTTCTCACAATGTAAAACTGTTTCATTTGGAAGTGACCTCTGAGTAAGTCACTTCCAAACTAAGTATTGCTACACTATATTTATAACAGACAATGGACCTTCTTACTTTGCTAATGTGACCTCAAAAAGAAAATTGTATGTGTGTCCACAACAGACCTGTGTTATGCCAATAGCACAAAAAGTCCATGAACTGCAGCCAATTTAGATAAAACAGGTCATTTTTGGGCTCGAAGTGGCTTTTAGCAATATTCCTTCAAATGCAAAAGTTTATCGTGACCCTGATTGAAATACAGTTCTTGAATGAGCATCAGGTTATTCAGCTCTGGCTTCACGCTGCACACATGGCCGGCGGTGAACACGCGTGTTTGTGCGTCTGACAGCTGACTCATGCTCTGCCATGTCAGGGAGCAAGATCCAGATCCCAGCATTGGAACGGCATCCAGAGCACCTCATCACAACGCCACTGAACCGAGGGGAACCGATCCTAACAGAGCAAATGGGTCACGCAGTTGAGCTCCATACAGGCCGAGCGTCTCCCTCTCCGCCCCCGTCAGTTCCTCTGATCCAAACACAAACTGACACCTCATAAACATCCTGTCAGAGGGCTTCATCTCACTCACGTTCACGTCCCGCTGCCTCTCCTTCTCTCTGCTGAAGACAATGGATGCATTAATTACTCAGAATTCAATCAGCGTGAGAGAGAGATCCGCGACCCGCGTTCTCAGTTTAAAATGAGCAGCCCAAAATGGATGAATGCACATTTCATTCAATTTAGAAAAGAGGTTTTTCATATTACAGACATTCCTGTCACTGCGCATTTAATTCTCATTGTTTTGCATATCTAATATTCCATTTTATTTTTTCTTATTATTCAGAGAAAGAACATCCTGCACTTAGACGAGATGAGCATCTTTATTTCTAAAGAGCAGCGTGGGGTCAGTGACAAATAAAAGATGTTCAGATGAAAAGAAAAATGTTCTTCAAATCTATAAGTGCTTGTGACAAGATCCTTGAGATGGAACATTCATTTTTTTTAAATGATACATTTTTAGTACGAAAATTTTTTAATTAAAAACAATTCTCATTATTTTAATCATTGTTTTACTTATCTGAAAAGTTCTGGAACTACCAACTAAAAAGTAATAAAATACTTTCCTTTGTTTGAATATCTTTTATAGCTTCCTTGAGATGTAATTTTATATAAAAAACTGAATATTTAAAGCCAAAGCGTTTCATTAAAAACTATTATTATTATTGATAGTTGTATTTGATCTAAAAAATTGTGTAACTAGCAACGAATAAGAACTAAAATGTTTTCGTTTGTTTGAAAATCAATACCTTCCCAACAGGCACACACAGTTAATATTTGGTTAAATTTTGGTTGCGATGGCAGGTGACCAAAATTCAATGTCAATTTAACGTCTAATGTCAATGTTAATTAATGTCCAATACCAACGTCAGCTGATTGTTGATATTAGTTGTTTTTAGGCTCTGTAACCAAAATCCAACGTTAAGTCAACATCAAATCGGCATCAAATACATGACGTCATGACGTCAATTTTCATTCTCAACAAAAAATATAGTAGATACATTTTTAATCAAAACAATTAGTAGTTTTATTTAATCTAAAAAGTCCTGTAAGTACCTTGAGATATGATCGTTGTATTCATGTTCGTTTTAAATATAAAAACATTGTTAACATATAGTAATTTTTTTATTAAAAACAATTATTATTATTAGTTTTATTATTAACTAAAAATATTAATAAATATTTGAATACCATGTGAAAATATCCTTGCTATTATTATTATTTTATTATTATATTAAATAAAACTTTACCTGGTCTCATGGCATTTACGTACCTGGGTGCACTTTTTAGCGAGACACCAAATATGTATCAATAACTACATATTACTGCAGTTTCCAAAAGAAACAAACACTAGAGGCAGTAAACTACGACATCTTTTACTCCTTTTCACACAAATTTACAGAGTTTTGATTAATAAAGCATAATTTTCGCACAATTACTTGAAGAATATCATGTTACGACTTCAACACAATATTAAAAAGCTGGGAGATTTGAAAACTGATGCTTTTGAACGTTAGCATCGCACATATCCAGCTCGTATCTATGGGTTTTCATAGACGGTAAGTTTGTTCGGTAGCTCACGGAGTACGGAGATGTATTCAGGAGGCAAAGAGCTCCGGTTCGAATCACGTGTAATCACGGTTCGACAAAGCAGTTCAAATCTGCATATAAGGAACGTTGAAATGACACGGTTGCATCAACAAATACGTTTTCATATCAGTTTTGCATTTGTTAACACTATCGGGTAGGTTTAGGGTTGGGTTTGGTGTAGGGCACGATACAGCATTAACTTTTAGGAACAGACCCCGGATATTTAATTCTGAACCGCTGCAATACGTTTCTGTAGCAACGTAATAAAAACACAGCAATATGTACCTATATCTACGTAATAAAACGTGCCAGGGTTCACGTATTTAACCTGTGTTTTAGCGCCACTCAGTGGACACTTCTCTTTGAAACTGCGGCGAAACGTGCATTAAGCTACGTAAAACGGTGTCGCACAGAAAGTGCACAGAGGTACGTATTTTTATGAGACCAGGTTGATAAAACTACTACTACTTCTACTAATAATAAAAATGATGATTAGGTTTAATGTAAAAAGTGCTGTAACTACCAATCAGAAATTAAAATAAATGCTAAAAAGTAATTCAAAAAATTATTTAGTTTGAAAATACACTCAGTGTACTATCTTGTTATTTCCAAAAGTTTTTTTGTTTGTTTCTTAATTACTTTTGGACACAACCGTCATTAAGATTGTACATTTTTTATTACCTGTGTCACAAGAAGTGTCATGTCATTTGTTTCAGGTTTGATTGTGTTTAGTCACATTCACAGTCAGCTGATTGGCTAAGCAAACCAGTGTGTCCCGAGCTGAGCGTCCAGAGCTGAGTGTCCATCACAACAATGGCGGATTTCAAAACGTACTTCCGTGTCCAGGCGACTAACTCCCAATGAGGCGATTTAGATTTTCTTCAGGTATTACATTCCCTTATCACTGAGTTTATGACAGCTACGTGTTTAACTTTCAGATCACTTCTCTACGAAACGATCCCCTGGGTGGATGAAAATAAAGGAAATCCTGTAAAGAAGGAAGAAATGCCATCTGTGTTAAAGGCTCAAATCTTCAACCCGTTTGTGTGTTTACTCTCAAAGTCACCGACAACTGAGATCAGAGTAATCTGGTAATGAGACTGTCAATCAGTGGGATTATATTCTCCAGAGCCGCACCAGAATGGAGCCTTTTTCCCCTCCTTGTCCAAGGCTTAGAGACAGAGGTCGGATGGATAATTGCTGTTTTCCTTGGCTTTCTGCTTAACCAACTGCAACATTTCAATTACCCATTAAAATGCTAACTGTTACGTTAATTGTACACATGGGTCTGTTAAAAGGCTGAACAGTTCGAATATATTTGCTTAAGTAAAAAAAGGACCATCTTGCTTCAGGTTAGCATATCCCAGCATGCACAGCATCGGATTAAAGTATCCCAGCGTGCTCTGCTGAAAATGAATGAATGGTATCACATGACTAATACTTGTTGACTTACGATTTTAGCCTGGTGGAATGTGTGAAAAAATCCTTTAGACACGAAGGATACAGTATGGAACGCAGTTTTTTTACCGTGGGCTAAAAAATGTAAAGGTAATTTTATCTCACAGTTCTGAATTTTTCTTGTAATTCTGTAAATATGTAATCTCGGAATTGTCAGGGAAAAAGTTTGATTCTGAGTTTGTCTCGCAATTCAGACTTTTTTTCACAATTCAGAATTTATATATTGCAATTCTGAGGTTTTTTTCTCAGAATTCTGAGTTTACATCTTGCAAATCTTTCTCGCTAATTACTTTTTTTCAAAATTAGGACTACTTTTCTTGCAATTCAGATTTTTTTTCTGCCACGGAATAAAAAAAAAGATAATCTTGACTTTCTGTCTCAAAATTCTGACTTTTTTCTCTTAACTGCCAGTATATATCTCACATTTCCGACTTTTCTTTTCAGAATTGTGACAAAATTGTTACATTTTGAGTTTATATACTGTATTTAAATTCTGACTTTGCCGCACCGCACAGATACGTTTTATGCATTTGTTTACGCTTTGATTTGAACGAAAACAGCGTATCCTTGTGGCGTAGCTGACACAGAACAGCGTACGCCGTTTGCATCCAAAATGGCGCTGCCGTGTCATGAAGAGGAGACGAATTGTTGAATTAAGTCGTTTTTTTTTTTTTGCATACAAAAAGTATTCGTGTCGCTTCATAACGTTACGGTTGAACCACAGATGGGCTATTCTGACGATGTTTTTTTGTAACATTTCTGTCCCTTGACAGTGTTAATTGTTTGGCAGTCAATGGATTCCGAAGATGAACAAAGTTTTTACGTGTTTGGAACGACATGGGGGGTAAGTGATTAATGAAAAAAAATCATTTTGTGGTGGAGTAACCCTTTAACCGCCCAGAGCCGTGTGGAGTACTTTTTATGATGGATGGATGCACTTTATTTTGTTTCAAAATCTCAACCGCTATTCACTGTCATTATAAACTTGGAAGAGCAAGGATTTTTTTTTATATATAACTAAGAAAGTCATATACTGTACACCTAGGATGGCTTGAGGGCGAATAAATCATGTGGTAATTTTCATTTTTGGGTGAGCTATCCCTTTAAAAACACTTTAGAATTGTGACGGCAAGATTTGGAAGGCTGACAAAAAACTAAAAAAGGCTCATCTAGACTCTTATTCCATATTCTGGTATGTTTGCATATTTTGGTATGAAAATCATCTGGCATGTTGTGACGTATGAGTTTCAGGCCATCAATCACTGCTGCTGGACCTCTCTGGTCCCATCGACTGAGGGGTCACCGCGCTGACGGCCCTGAGAAAGGAACGTTCAAGCATTCGACACATCAATCACCCCAAACAGGCCCTCCACCCCGCGGCACGCTTCACCGCTGTCCCGAGTCTGCCGCCGTGACGTTTTGATGGGGCGTGCGAGCCGGCGGTAAATCGACATCACAAGGTGAACATCAAAACACACGCGCTCACCGCGATTCCCCCAGCATGTTTTGTTTACACGCGTTTGACAGGCCAAGCACAATGTCTCTTCTCCACCGTCACACGCGGTCTGTTCTCATTTACAGTGCTGTCAGTGAGGACCAGAGGATTCTGGGAATTCACACATGGAAACTGTGCCGAAGGGTGTTTTGGTGGAGCAGAGTACAAGTGTGGTTAAAAAAAGGTTCTTGACCTTTTCCATATGAGCATCATATTAATGCCCTTAAGCAACTATGAGAAAAATCCGGTTTGGGAAAATGTTCTGCTTTTTATCGGCACATGGGTTCAGTGATTAAATCTACCATCCATTCATCCATCCGTAGTTCTGTCCATCTGTCTAGGGTTAATTCAAACTACTTTGTCTCTTATTCGGTCTGTTTATATTGTCTTGCTGTGTGACTATCTATCTATCTATCTATCTATCTATCTATCTATCTATCTACTATCTATCTATCTATCTATCTATCTATCTATCTATCTATCATCCATCCGTGTTGCTTCTCTGCTGTTCCACAGATTCATCCTTTTATCAGGGAGCTGTTCATTATTTAAGTGCATTACAGAAAGTATTTTAAGTTGGAATTCAGTGTCATTACTGAGATAAGCGGGTGTAAAATGACCTAGATTAATTTTGTTGTAAATTCATTCAGCGGGTTATCCAGCTCCCTTTTCTATGAACTGTCTGGAGCGAGAATGAGGTTTTGCTTCATTAAATATCAGCACTGTGATAGGAAATAGGAGCCTGAGTGCAAGTATGGTGGCTTCAAGGAAAATATCATAAAAGAGCTGACGGAGCACAATTTAGAGTAAAGGAGCAGAGTAAAAACTCAAATTTTATCCCCCATCTCCCTTACTGCTCCATCTCTCTCTCATTCTCTCTCTCTCTCTCTCTCTCTCTCTCTCTCTCTCTCTCTCTCTCTCTCTCTCTCTCTCTCTCTCTCTCTCTCTCTCTCTCATCTCTCTCTCTCTCATTCTCTCTCTCTCTTCTCTCTCTCTCTCTCTCTCGTCTCTCTCTCTCTTCTCTCTCTCTCTCTCTCTCTCTCTCTCTCTCTCTCTCTCTCTCTCTCTCTCTCTCTCTCTCTCTCTCTCTCTCTCTCTCTCTCTCTCTCTCTCTCTCTCTCTCTCTCTCTCTCTCTCTCTCTCTCTCTCGCAGGATGCCGTGATGTCTGGTGTTGATAGTGTCTGTATTTTAGGAGTGTGATTTGAGAGCTTGAGGGAATTTGGGTGTGAGGAATAAAAGGCACGCTATGACACCAAATACATAAAAGACAGAAGAGAAAAGGAGAGGGAAATAAAGCAAGGAGTGAAAGGGGAAAATGAAAGAGATGCAAACAATCCCCCAGACTTCATATATCGAAGGTCCACTGTGATAGAATTGTTCGTACACACCGGTAGCATCAAATATGCTGCAATTCTTTGGCAACTAACAGACTAGGAAGTGTCGCGAGGCATATTTTCATAAGTAAATGCAAATGCTGACCCTGTTGAAGCAATAAAACTAAGTTCAAAGCAGTAGAAGGGTTTTCTCAAGAAGAGTTAAACCTTCTTTATCTGAGGAACATCTGGAAAGTAATCTGTAAAGAGCTGTGAAGTAATTGGTTCTTAAAGAAGTTTCTCAAAGCCCAGTAAATGCGTACTTTAGCTGGCAGGTGTAAACATGTGTGTGACCCTCGCTCTCCATCATAGGCGCTTAGCGACTGTTAGAGGCTTAGCCTTTGGCGTTCTTGTTAAGCGCCCGCCTCCCGACCGAGTCCGGGGTTCGCGACCCCTCGGTGAGTTGGTGCGGACCCGAGTTGGGGGGTTACAATTGGTGCTGTTACCCGGATGGGAGTGAGGTTTAGGGGGGTGAGTGTAACATGTGTGTAAACCTCACTCTCCTGACCTCAATAGGCTCATGCGCTAGCGACTGACTAGAGGCTTAGCCTTTGGCGTTCCTTGTTAGAGCGCCCGCCTCCCGGCAGGTCCCGTGATCGCACCCGCGGTGAGTTGGGCGGACCCGTGTCGGGGGGGGGTTACACAGGCAAGCTGGATGATAAGTCTAGAATATTCCAGCCACTTTCCATGAACTCAACACGCATCACATGGTCTTCAATCATTGCATTAGAAACCAGCTCTTCTGCGTCTCATTAACATGGCCTGCAGGAAACTTCTATTTCTGTCTAATTAGCATGGGGAGAACGCTGCAGTGCTGGAACTTCACAAGGAATGAAAAGCTCAGCAAAGTGTACCATCACGATGAGGAATGGCTGTGAGTGAAATTGAATAAATGCCATGCTTTCACAATTTCACACTTTGAAAGACAACACATGAAATCAAGATGATGGTTTAGCATGGGTTTACAGATTTTGGTTTTGTATAAGAAAAATAAAATACACAAAATAAAACTGAAAAATAAAATTGATATCACAGAATGGCTAAATCTGTTATTAAATTGCAAAATTATGATTGTATTGAAAAAGTGTGCCAGATTCACTTTGTTTTTATATTTGTGTGATTTTAATCATTTCTGTGAACAGACTTTTAAAGTATTTCAACAGGTTTGTTATGAGAACCATATTAAAAAAAACATTTAAAAAATATATATATAGTTTTTCTTTTGTTTTTCCGCATGCTTGAGAAAAATTAATACAGAAAATATTTAAATCACAAATGTAATATTACTGTTGTAGTGTAACATAAAAATGCATGTTTAATGCTATTAATGTTATTAGTAAATATTATATTTTATTTTAATATTAAAATGGATGTTATTGCTATTGTAAAATCTTACTTTTAGGTTGTTTTTAGCATGAATAACTTCTTATTACATTGGATTTATATTATATTATTTATTTATTATATAATAATATTACAATATTACAATATTTATGTACACATTATATCACTTTCACCTAAAAAAAAACACATTGGCTGAGAATATACTCACCCTCTGGCCATCCAAGATGTAGATAAGTAAGTTTCTTCATCAAAACAGATTTTGAGAAATGTAGCATTACATTATTTGCTCACCAATGGATCCTCTGCAGTGAATGGGTGCCGTCAGAATGAGAGTCCAAACAGCTGATAAAAACATCACAATAATCCACAAGTAATCCACACCATTCAGTCCATCAGTTAATGTCTTGTGAAGCAAAACGTTGCATGTTTATAAGAAACAAATCTGTTTTCATGAAAAACAAACTCATCTACATCTTGGATTAAACCCTCAAGCATTTATTTTGGTGGAACACTGAAGGAAGACCTTAAAGTTTATGTTAATAGGTGGCTGTATTATTTACTCTATTCATTTCTTAATTTTAACTCACAAAAAACTCCACTTTTTGGTGTTTGAAAAAGAGTCCGACTTCTTAAAAATAAATAAATAAAAGCACATACCCATGTGTGAAGCCTTAAAGAAAAAAATCTCTCTTGGCAGCAGAACTGTGGGCAAAACTTTAATTTGGAGACAAAAGGCATGGCTTGTTGTTTTGCAGTTTTTACACGTCCTGTTTCAGTGCGATTGTGAGTCTTTTTGTTCTTTTTGCGTGGAAGCCTCAGAAGCAGCAGTATGTGATATTAAATGTTCATTGTATTTCAGTAAGTCACAATATAAGGCAAAACAATCACAATGTGATTTGTTGACCAAATCATGCAGCCCCCGATAAGGGTTCGGGTTTGGAATTAAGCGGTTGATATTTCAGAGAGCATATTGTGTGTGTGTGTGTGTGTGTGTGTGTGTGTGTGTGTGTGTTGTGTGTGTTGTGGTGTGTGTGTTTGGGCATGTTATGTGTTGAGAGACACGAATTTGTATAATAATGGTATACAGTTATTACAAGGAGAAGGTATTATGAGGGACATCATTTCAGGGTCCCCATAATTTAAAACGGTATAAATCATACAAGTGAGTTTTTTTTGAGGGAAAATAGAAATGCAAAAATGTCTCCTGTGAGGCTAAGCAATGTGTAGGGCAGGTGTAGGGCAATGCACATGTGTAACAGTAAAAACCAGTGCCTTGGAAAGTCCCGTAAACCATAAAAACAACGTGTGGGGTGTGTGTGTGTGTGTTGTGTGTGTGTGTGTGTGTGTGTGTGTGTGTGTGTGTGTGTGTGTGTGTGTGTGTGTGTGTGTGTGTGTGTGTGTGTGTGTGTGTGTGTGTGTGTGTGTGTGTGTGTGTGTGTGTGTGTGTGTGAAAACAGCCCAAAACAGTTCTAAACAAATATGTTGTGGACATATGTATTATTATTATTAATATTATTAAACACAAAAATGTATTATGGACATTATGGCTGTTAAAACTCTGTAATGACGGATTTGTTTTTTACAAACATGCAGCTTTTTACTTCACAAAATGTTAACTGATGGACTGGAATCGTGTGGATTGCTTGTGGATTATTGTGATGTTTTTATCAGCTGTTTAGAGTCTCATTCTGACGGCACCCATTCACTACAGAGCATCCACTGCTGAGTGATCTATTCTGTGAGGAAACAAACTCATCTACATCTTGCATGGCCTGAGGGGAGGCCTATTCCTTTAACAGACACAACCCTAAGAAACACAGTCTGTAAAACACACTATATGACAGCATTCTGCTGTTTAAATGTTTGTTTCTGAGGTTCTCACAGATGGATTCACACCTTCAATGTTTTGATCACGTTTCTCAGTTCGACTCATAAAAGTGACACCAATTAGCCGCTCCGAGATCTTTCCGACAGGCCGCGTAAATGCAAGACACGTGCAGGAAAACTCTTCGGCGTCACACTGCGCGGTGGCAGATTTCTAGCGCGCACCGAGATTCACTTCTATTGTACGCCACTTCAAAGCCGCTGAGCTTTCAGAGATAAAGCCAAAGCCTTCAGAAATGAGGGTTATTTCATCCGTCGTCTCTGAGGGGCCCAAATGCTCCTTCATTTCTTCTAAATTACATAGCATTTACAGACAGACCCCTACAATAAGTCTTCACCCCTCAACAGAGCGCGTGTATTGCAGTAGTTTGCATTGGCCAGAGCTGAAAAGTGTGTTACAATGGTCGCTCACTCTCAGTACAGTTCAAAGGATATTTTCATTTCTTATTTCCTTCTAAAAAAAGCAGCCTTCTGTGATTAGACCTGCTCTAAATCGAAAGCACTATTGTAGAAGGTAAATGGCTTTGTGCTTTTGGCCATCTGATCAAAGCAGCGAACAATCTCACCTCAACCGTTTGGCTCTTTTTTCCCATAGGAAGCGGATTTGCATGGCTGTGATTCACTCTTGGGAAGTTGAATGCATTTCTTAAAGATGAGAAAAATATTATTTTTTTTCTGAAATATCTTTTCATATTCATGAGTCCAACAGTGTCCTCTAAACATGGCCCGGATGTGGGTGTGTAACCTATCTACTGGTTTAACTGTCCGTCACACTGACCGCACACACACACACACACACACACACACACACACACACACACACACACACACCACACACACACACACACACACACACACAACACAGGGGATGAATCATCCCAAGTTATGCTTGCAGAATGTGCAACAGTGTGCTGCATTAGACTCATTATTTATGGTGAAAGGCACGAGTGTCCACCAGGGCTTTTTCTTTCTCTGTGTGTGTGTGTGTGTGTGTGTGTGTCACACGGTTGTGAATTACAACGGCAGTCAGACGAGGAAAAAAACAAATTAGAAATGCTGCCTAAATAAGGAG
>CM049796.1:39699777-39734777 GCA_027422405.1 Ptychobarbus kaznakovi
GTTTCGGAAGCACCTGTCATGTTTCCCTATTGCAGTGAGACGGAGCTAAACAAACACACATGCTGAGAGGGAGCAAGAGAGTGTGATCTCCAGAAAGCTAAAAGTGGAAGATAAGGGCATGGCTCCAGGTCGGATAGGACTTAGAGGTTATCTACAGTAATTACCACCCAAGCGAGAACAGGAAATGATCACGCAGCAGCACACCAAGCAAGATTAACATTCGTGGGGACTGGCTTATTGTGGTGCTGTGTAATACTACTATATTGTGATTTCAGCTTGATATCATGATGCTATGATGAGTGCAATTTGATGTAACTCAGATTTCTTCAGATGTATTTTTTTTTTTAATCTTCCTTTTCTGCATTTCACCTCTGCTCTATCTTATGAAATAATCTATTTTAAATATTAAACTTGGCACTGTGTACTATGACTATTGTTACCTCTTATGAAAAATACTTGTGATGTTCCTCATTTGGAAGTTACTTTGGATAAAAACAACTACTAAATAAATACATGTAGATGTGATATTATGGTGGCACTTTGTAATTCAACTGTGATATCATGATGTCACTCTGAGATTCCAGTGTAATTTCATGATGTCACTGTGATTCCAGTGTGATATTATGATGGTACTCTGATTGCAGTGTGATATATAATGTACTCTGATTCCAGTGTGATAATCATGATGTCACTTTGTGATTCCAGTGTGATATTATGATGGTACTCTGATTGCAGTGTGATATCATGAAGCCAGTGTGATTAAAATGTGATATCATGATGTCCGTGTGATTCCAGTGTGATATCATGATGTCACTTTGTGATTCCAGTGTGATATTATGATGGTACTCTGATTCCAGTGTGATATACATGATGTACATTGTGATTCAGTGTGATATTATGATGGTACTCTGATTGCAGTGTGATATTATAATGGTACTCTGATTCCAGTGTGATATCATGATGTCACATTGTGATTCCAGTGTGATATTATGATGGTACTCTGATTGCAGTGTGATATTATAATGGTACTCTGATTCCAGTGTGATATCATGATGTCACATTGTGATTCCAGTGTGATATTATGATGGTACTCTGATTGCAGTGTGATATCATGAAGCCAGTGTGATTAAAATGTGATATCATGATGTCCGTGTGATTCCAGTGTGATATCATGATGTCACTCTGATTCCAGTGTGATATTATGATGGTACTCTGATTCCAGTGTAATATCATGATGTATTTTGTGATTCCAGTGTGATATTATGATGGTACTCTGATTCCAGTGTGATATCATGATGTCACATTGTGATTCCAGTGTGATATTATGATGGTACTCTGATTCCAGTGTGATATCATCATGTCACTGTGATTTACATTGTGATATCACTGTGATTTCAGTGTGATGTGATAGAATGGTATTATGTGATCCCAGTGATATATCATGATGTGATCCTAATGTGCTCCTGTCCAAAATTCTGCATGATGAGCACAAGAAAATACATTCATTTCAAAGTTCATTTGTTAAATTCAGATTTTGATGAGCATAATATGCGGCAAACTGATGTGAGATGGGATGCATTTACAACATATAATTTTGAATAAACAAAATATCTACTAAATTCAGATTTGCCCTGTGTGGTCACAGTTACATGACCCATTAAAACTACAGTTAGATGTTGAAAGATGCATTAATCTGACATCACGATGCAGCACAGAGAAGTTCATCTAACCAAGTGCAGAGAAAACGGTTTCATCAATAAATATCGCTCCACTGTGACCTGAAAACTGATACTGGTCTGAACTGGACTGCCAGATTCTGATGAGCTTGGGCAGTAACGGCCAATGAACAAAGCACATGCGTTTCTTCTTCAGTATGGATAGATCAACCAGTTCGGTCTAAAGGTCTGTCAGGCTTGAAATGCCAGAACCCCATACAGATGACAGTGACCCCTTGCTGATACAGACAACGGCTGCGGCATAAAGAAAGACATGCGTTCCCTGATGTCCTCCAGTGCTCTGACAGATACTGGCCCATCACATCAACCATGAAGAAAAGACCATCCCCTCCACCATGGGCAAGGGTCACAGTAGAGGATACAGCAACCATGTGGTAAACATTTAAAATGTCCATCTGCTTTCCTTCTGATTCTGAACATAGACCAAAGCATTTTCCTCATAGAAATAGGAAAACAACCATTTATTCACCGCTAATATATAATATTAAAGCTGAGAGCCAACACCTTCCCTGAGAGACCACATGTTGGTAAAACACTTTCAGAAATCAATGTTTGTAAGACAAAAAAAGCTTGTTCCCCCAGCAACAGATCCAGCACTCTCGTTTGTATATAAACCAACTCAGACCACCACATTTCATTCTAACGTGCATTAATACACACACACACAAATTTAAATCCACATAAATTAATATAGGACGAAAAGATGAAAGGTGAAGTAGGGGTTCCTCAGCAGGAGGCCAGACCAGAGAAAGGAGAAGATTAATCCAGGCCTCACTGAACATTTACCTTCCCTTACACCCTCTCTATCTAGAACATTTAACATTAATGCACTTATGATTTTACTGACCCATAAAAGAGCACAGATTAAAGGGGGAAAAACATGAACATTAGAGCTGACTGGTATGCTGATGATTGAAAATAAAGCATTCACATAAGTCACAGAAGGCAGCATTGTTATTTTTGAAAGCGTGGCACATTACCCATAATTATTTAAATTCCACCCCACTTACAAGACCAGTTTAGACCAGCACGAACTACTGATTGATCAAAGCTGGTTAGGCTACAATTATATACTAAATGATATGCATGTTGTGCGCCATTGTTGGATTTTTTTATTGATTTTTAGGGGCATTTTTCCCTTGTTTGACGTCATTTTACTAATATAAAAGCACACAAAGTCATGCATTTGTCAAACACTTGAGTTTAAACAATATTTTGAATATATTCTTCAATTTCTGATCAAATCAAATATCAAACAAAAAAAGTAGTTGTAAATATTCCAAAAATATATCAAATAATAAAAAATATGTTAGCATAAGTATACTATCTGTTCTAGTGTGACACATTCATCAAAAGTGATTGATGCGATTTTCAACATCTCTATTTTGACTCATTCTTTGACCATTCTTCCAAACATACAGTTATGTTTATACATACAATTGTAATAAAAGAAAAAGAAAAATGCTGTTATCCAGCAAAATTTAGTTTAAGCTGTTCAGTAGTTTGTTGGCTTTGCCTGTTGCTCTACCTTGTGGGGAATCTAAACAGGTCTTTTCAACAGAGCTGATATGATGTTCTAGTAAGTCTGTCAGTGTTTGTCTAAAGTCGGCTGTCTGGTTACTGCTGAAATGTTCTATCCACGTCATAAAGAGCTCAGATCTCTGACCTTGTGTTCTTTCAGACGCGAGATCTCAGCATGATCAGATGTCAGGCGGCGTCCGCTCTGCGTTCCACCATCACTGAACCCACAGTGAGCTCCAGGGGCGGCAGCAGGTCCGACTCGTGGGAAATAAAGTCTGGCTCTACGACGAGAATCTCAATGACACACTTCCACTTGACAAGCAAGACAGCGTCCCAGTACAATAACAAACCCACACTCTTTATTTGTTTGTCATCTCAAGTGCATCTAAGTTCATTAAAAATAAAGAAACAATTTGCAGGTAATTACAAACCCAAATATAATGTAAATCAACTACAAACACATCATAAAAGCAGCATCTAAGCATTTGCATTAGATTTTAATATAGAATAAATGTATTCACTAAATGTAGTCAGACTATAATACCTGGAGCAAGCTATTAGCCGTTAGCATCTCCATTCAATGGCAGTTGGTCTCTGGAGCAGGATGTGATTAGAAGAGCTTCTGTGCCTAAAACCATATATTTCAAGTAACAAATCAATCTTCAATGGATAAAGGAGCTTTTTTGAAGCAAAGGGTATAGTTACAGCATGCTAGTCAGCCAATCTAATTAACAAAACCTTCTTGGTTCAAACTGGTTTCCTGAAGGTTTCTCCATCTGCCATTGGTTGTCAAACAGATAGCCCCGCCCCAAACTCACACCATTGCTAGTTTGAGCTGGGGTGCATTTCCCATACAACAACGTAACTTGCTGCTTATACACCATAGTACAGTGCATAATTGTGAAAACTAGCAAGCTCACCACAACTAGCTTTCCGAAGATGGTTGCATCTCCATCATTTGAACTACAATCAGTGCTGGATAGATTACTTGCTAATTGTAATTCGTTACTGATTCCAAATTACATGACAAAAATTGAAGTCAGTAACATAATCCATCCACATTTGAGGGAATATACTGTAGTCAGATTACGTTTAGATTGCTTTTGACTCACATGTTCGTCACATTGATTTAAATAGGATAATCCTGCACCATATTGATATAATAATACAAAGAGAAAGAAAATATATATACATTCATTATTATTAACAACATGAAGTGTATTACACACTACATGTTTACTAACTTTATGTGCATGTTCATTTGAACTATGATTTTGGGAAGCACCGAATCGTTGAAATATGTCGGTAAAGATGAAACTTGTCAGCATAGTTGGCTAACGATGCTTTTGGGAAACGCACCGCTGCTCGGGATTAAACTAAATGAGCATTGTTTTGCCAGTGCTACTGAGCCAGTGTTTTCACGTTTTAGTAGAATACACATACACATATTTTTCTGCATATTAAGCTGGAAAAGGATAAAGTAATTTATCACTTCATCTTTAAAACACTTAGATGAAATCATGTAAATACCATTATACGTGTTCATTATTATGGCTTATTTTTAGCACTGAGTGATTTAAACCCACATAAAGGGCGGTGAGAAGAGTAAAGCTACATAACCCGATTCTCACAGTACAGTTGTGCTGAAATCACATTTACTCTCCCTCTCTCTCTCTCTCTCTCATAATATCCATCCACTGTTCCTTCATTTCAACTCTATTGATCCAAACATATTGATTTTTTATGCTCACAAAATGACTTTTACCAGCTTTGCCGTTAGGTGTGGTTATGCAGGCAGCTGTGAGAGAGAAAATCTGCTCTGAAAGATGGATAATGCTGACCGCAGCTAAGATGAAGACATAGATTTACTTTATTCGAAGTGATTTGATGCAAGAGAAAATGTTGAGATATTTTTCTGACCCTCTGCACAAACAAATGACTCCTGCGTTGGAAAAGATGTTATCTCGAACTGAATCGTCACTTGAAAGGGCCAGATCACTCGGATGACCTGCTTTTGAGAGTCACATATTTTTATCTCGCGTTCAGATGTTGCCAGATCAGACATATGATATTCTTTACCTCAATGGGAGCCTTATAGGCTGTTCGAGATATGAACTCCCGATATTTCTGACTTTTTCTCACAATTTTGTGAGAAACTTTTTTAATCTGAATTATGAGTTTATATCTTCCAATTATGAATTCCGAATTGTGAGAGAAAAAGTCAGAATTATAAGATGTAAACTCAGAATTGCGAGAAAATGTCAAAATTGTGAGATAAAAAGTTGCAATAACCCTTTTTTTTTATTTTTTTTTTGGGGTGGAAATTAGCTTTCATAAGAACAAATCTGTAACTTCACTGATTTAAATCGCGCAGCTAGTTGTAAACTGATAAGTAAATTGGGAATCAGACTATATTGGCTGCGATATAGGCAAATACTGTTAAAACGCAAGTCAAAACTGACTTATGAAAGTCATTTATTCTGTAATTAGATTGATTGTGCTGTTTCTCGCGAAAAGAACCAGCTCACTGAAGTGATTCGTTCAGAAATCAGACTACACTTATCGCTCTGTATGCACTTACTCGCTTGTATGCTTGTTTTGATTTAGGGTAAGTAGTGTGGATCAGTTTTAGGGTAGGTATGGACATAAAAAAGCCTTCACTGGTAACAAAAGAGCATTTTTCGCTATCGTGCTTTTTTAATAGATAGCACATTGAGCGAGTAGAATCTCAGGACACCGGCTCATTAGGGTCATTCATTTGGGAGTCTTACACTGGTCACGCAGCATACTTATGACCAACTCTTAAAAATTCTCAGGCTTCTCTGGACACAATGTCTGTTTCGCTCAGTAGTTTCAGTAGCAATGTTGCGACAACACTGAATAAATAGCACAGGAGAATCTATCAGACTATTTTAGCATAGTGTTTCGTCCATATCGTTGGAGGACCACTTGTGGGAATCATTAACAAAACCTCTATTATTTTTTTAATGACACAGTATCTCAATAAAATGTAGAAGATTTCTAGATCTATAGCATTTCATTCTCTCCTCGCACACCTGGGTCCTTCATTAGTTTTACTGCTCTGGTAAACGCTCAGACAGCAGCGAAAATAATGACCCGTGCCCTTGACCCGTCTACTGCCGTGGCCGGTCCTCTGCAGGACTTTTACAGCTAAATATTTTTAAAGGAAAATAAAGTGTGATATAATAATGATCACACAAGGTCACCAAAGTACCTGCTATTAAATAAAACTCAGAAAGTCACACAAATTGAAAGCATTTGCATAATTATATTCAGGAATATGATTTGCTAAAGGGATTTGAGATCGTTTATTGTACTGTAGCTGTTGTCAATCCTACCCTCATTTTTTATTCACTTAATGTGCTATAGTAGATTTAAAAAAGCCATGCAACATATAATTTCAGTCTTTTTTTCAACCTTATAAGAAAAAAGAACAAGTCATGCACACAAAAACACAAAAAAACAATCAACTATACCTCTATTTCTGAAGATCATTGAATCTGTCAGGCTGATATGAGGAGCATGTCAGAACATATTATATAGCTATATTTTTAAACGAGGCCTCGCAGTTATCACTAACCAGTTTTGATTTGTCTGTAGTTTAATGCATTAGAGCCATGCAATAATTATATAGATGATGCATGTTATTCATTTAGTTGCATTACAGAGCAGTTCAGCATGGTAACTGTCAAAGCTCATGCATTTTGGATGTGCACTGATGTCATGATCAGTCAACCCGTATTAATTTCAGGGGTGCAGTGAGTTACTCTGAACAGTCTTTATGCAAATTGGACAGATGACTAAATGCAATTCCACATAGTATGATATACTACATTACTATGATCAAAATACACAAAACTGGAACAGCAAAATCACTGGGAACTCCCTCATAGCCTGTGATCAACTAATTACTGATGACCCGGCCTTAACCCTAATTAGCAGACAACTCTAATTAAAAGGTGACCCTAATTATTGTCTAGTAGGTGAAGTCAACAGCACACAATATAAGAGGAGAGAGCAAGCATGTGAGTTTCTCATTAATCAGTAACTATTTTTATTTGATTGTTATTGTATAATTCTGTAGGCATGTCGTAACCAAGATCATGATGTTACCGTATATTTGATTTCACATCCAGAGATGAACATTATCGGTGAAAAATGTCTTCTCAATTCAAATTATTTAGAATTTTGTTTTCTTCTTTGGGAAATTTAAAGCCCTTTGGTCAATCTGTTTTTTATGGGGAAAAAAAGAAACAGTCCAAAAAGAAATTAAGACCAAAGCTTCAGTAAACAAGAAAATAATATTCAGTAACTTACGTCTTAACCGGAACTATTATCAGTTACGTATTTGTCTTTTTGGTCCACCAACCGAAACAGTTCCTGAATGGATCCACGTTCAAATGAATCAGTGTTTTGAAGTCTGTTGAATGAAGGATTCAGTCACTCGTTATTTGTTATATGTACACATTCTGACTTCTTTCTATTAACTTGTGAGTTTGCAACTCGCACCTGCAAGATACTCGCAATTCTGAGAAGAAAAGTCAAACTCCGAATTGCAAAAAAAAAAAGTCAGAATTCTGTTTATATCTCGCAAATCTGACTTTGACCTCTCAGAATCATAAGTTTATATCTTGTATTTGTGAGCTGTAAACACACAATTGAGAGTAAACATTGACTTTTTTTGTCACCAAAATGCAATGTTACCTAGCAATCGCAACGGCAACGTATAAACTATCAATTCTGAGAAAAAAGTCAGAATTGAGATATATACATATTCACAATTGTGATAAAGTAAGAAATGTGAGATAGAAAGTCACAATTACCTTTTTTATTTTGTGACAAAAAAACAATTGTGAAATCTTAACTCAAATTTGCGATGAAAAAGTCAGAGTTATAGGTTTTGTTGGTGCTGATAGCCTTGGGAGCAGCGTGCTGACTTACAGCGCCATTCTGCTCCGGGCGTCATGAGTTTGAGTCTCGGCTCGTGGACCTTTCCCGATACCCCCCCCCCCACCACCCCCCCCCACACACACACACACACACACACACACACTCTCCGACTTCACTTCCTGTCATTACTCTACTGTCTTATCAAAATAAAGGCAAAAACACCAAAAATAAATCTAAAGAAAACAATAATTAAGGGTTTATATCTGATTCTGACTTTTCTTCTCAGAATTTGGAGACATAGACAAATAATATTATTTTTTAAAGAAACCTAACTTCAGCATTCTGTGGGTTTGGTTGGTTTTGTATGAGAGACACTCAGAAAGAGTGAAAACCCTTCTCGGAGAATAGACAGATTAAAGAGTCCGACCCTTCAGGCCTCCATTTCATAGAAACATAGTGTGGAGATGGTCACATATGTATTTGACAAATGAAATTCACACACACACACACACACACACACACACGGGCCGCACAGAGGAGAGAGATTACAGAAGATGCTGTTAAAAAGGAACCCGAGGCCTGTGCTGGGGTTTTTAACCTTGTTTTGGGGAGTGAAGTCTCTGCAGATGACAAACTGGCCCATGGCATCAACAAGATGAAGTGATACTTCCACTGTCATATCAAAAAAGAGCAACTTCAGGCCCCGTCACTCTCAGATAAACAGACAGAGGGAGAGGAGGAGCGCTTTATGCCCGAGGACATTTCTAGATCAGAAATGGTCTTTCATTCGCGGAGGATCTTTGTGTTGCCGCCGACTCACCTGCTCAGCTGAGACCACATGGATGTGTGCACCGCTGGACGCCCCGAGGGACGTGTTGACTCTCTGATCTCTGGGTCTTGGTCACTGGGGGTCTGTCACTCAGGGGAATTTTCCTGGTTGGTGCCGATTTATGGCAGAAGACACTGGGAGATGTTTTAGTCTCGAATAGCTGGATTTTTGATGCTAATATGAAGTCTGGTCCAGCTTTTTCTGGCCACGAACCGTCAACTTGGACAGGAAGAGGCTGTCTTGATTGACGTGTACAACAAGCTGTTGACAAATAAGTAGAGAAAAAACTTTGCAACTCAACTCTAAAAAAATATGTTCTAGGAGCGTTGTGCCAATGTTCCTGATTAAGTTATGAAAATTATTTCTGAATATTTCTGAATGTTCAAAATGTCCAGTTTTTGAAAGATTTTTAAAATGTTTTCTTGGTTATGCAAATGTTTTATAATTTTGCAAACATTATGGGAACACAGCTCAACAAACTGTAACCGGTAGTAATATTCAAATGTACAACTGAAATGATTCAGAAAAAAACTTTCCATAATGTACTGTATAAGTAGCATTTTTGTGCTAAAGTTTTGAGGACACTAAAAACATTATATTTATTACTGGAAAAACATTTGTACATCATTTTGAGACAACCAGAACGTTAGCCAAAGTTCAGAGAATGTTCCATGTTAACTGAGATATTAGCAATGTTTTAGAAGAAGAAACAGAAAGAATATGATTCATTCAAATAATCCACTCAGTCAATAATCTCCAACAATGCAACATGCAAATATATAAATGCACTTGAAGTTACGCATTAATGTGTACAAATAATTTTGTGAATATACTGACAAAATCGAAGGAATATTGTAATATTATTTCAAGAAGTCATGGTTTCACAACATTTTTTATGTTGTTGTTTTTTTCTCTCTCTCTCGTTTTAATATTGAGTATTTGGTTTAATTTAAGTTTTCATGATAGATAGATAGATAGAAAACTTAATTTAAACCAAATACTCCATATAAAAACGAGAGGAAAAAAAGTCATTTGTGGTGTTTTGGTTGGTATTGCTATTTTCATTGGAGATTTCAGTGGTAATTGATATTGCTATTTTAGTCAGTATGAATTTAATAATTTGATATGAGGAATTATTTATATAAGACTGTTTATGAATGTGTGGCCATCCTAGCCAATGTGACACCTTTAAGTTTACAGGTGTAATAATACTTCTACAGAAATAAATCTGTAAAAACTGGTGGGTTGAAGTTTTAGGGTTAAAATTGTTATAATTTTTTTGTCTACAATACAAGTCCGTCGGTGTGCAATCTAAGGCTAAAGGCTCGCGACTTGTGAGAAATGCTCTCTGCTAATTGAAAAAGGAGGTAGACTGGAAGAAACTCTTGTCTTGCAGACATAATTCCCTCTCTGAAAATTCCTCTTTTATCTTTATTTCAATAAGCTGTTGAGCTTCTGAGAGGGTTTTGAGTGCACCGTGGTAGGACTGCAGTGGAGTTTAATAAGAACAATAATCTCTAATGGTGCTCCGCTGTGAATGAAGGTGGTAATTTTAAACACGATGGGGCCCCCTGGTGGAGCCCGACAAACTGCAGGAGCTCCACCCAAAAGCGGCGGTCAGCTGACTTACGTGTGTCCGTGATGAAGCCATTCCTGGCTGCGTGCATTACAAGCTCTCACATATTCTGGCCACCATCTGTAGAGCAGAAATGGGTCTGGCAGAGAAATCACCGCGAGATGACAGACATCAAACCAATTAGAGGATGGATGTAGCGGCCTGGATGCACTGGATTTCTGTGATGCATTAAAATGAATAAAATGATCCTTCATTCACACCGTAGTCACAATGCAGAATGATCCAGATTCAACCGAACACACCACACCCAACACACTGTTGAGGGAATATCACTGAGTAAAGCATTCAGACATGGAGAGAGAAAGAGAGAGATGGGGGGGGGGGGGGGGCAGAGAACATTAGTTAAATGTGTCTGACAGGAAATTATTACGACAGAAGCATTATTCGGCCTGGAACTTGTTGCAGACCAGACTTGAATAATGAGGCTTGTAGAAAAACATTTAATATGGTGGCTGTAAGTTGAATAGTGAATGAACACCGAAGAAGCACAAAAGCGCTCTGCTGGCGCATCAAATGCATATGAGATTAACCAGATTTATTCACAGCATAAATGTTAATATTATAGTTAACATAAAATGAGGCACATGTTTTGTGCCAGTAAGAATGTGTAGTCATGTTGTGAATTGGCTTTTACCATAACAATATTCTAACATTGACCACGAACAACTGAAGTATAAAGAATTGCTGGTAACACTAGTATAGGGACCTCACTATTAACTAGTTGCTCATTAGCCTATTAACATATTGACTGTTTATTATTACTTACACTTTATAAAGCATATATTCCGTATGACCATATTCTACATCCCTAATTCTACCCAATACCTAAACTTAACTACCTTACTAACTATTAATAAGCAGAAAATTAGGAGTTTATTGAGGGAAAGGTCGTAGTTAATGGTGAGAAATTAACCGAATTCACATCATATTACATTACAACAGTGTACTAAATGTAATAATTAAGTTTGATATATTTTGAACTTAATACACAAAACTGAATATTTGGTTTGATTTTCCATATTCCAGCTGAAAGAGCCAATCACCTTGCAGTTTAAATTATTGGACATGCACATTTGTTTTTAGCCTGTTTTTTTTTGTCAAATTTATAACAGGCTTTTATAGGCTACACTGCTTGACAAAATTTTGCAGGCAAACTTCAGTCATTTTAATAGGAAACTATGTGATCGGGAGTTTCACGTGAATGCGGAAAGCTTGCTATGCAGATTCTGTTGATGTTCAGGTCTGTCGAGTAATAATTTTGTTTTCGGCTGCTTGTTTTGAAAGTGACTTCTGAGAAAGCAGTGCTTTTACGTCCTGTGAAATCTCATCAAAAAAAGTTCGAATCAATGCATTTGTGTAAGAAAAATATCCATATTTCAACACTTAATAAACCGTACTCTCTAGTTTCCGCTAACTGTGGTACTCACGTTCATGGGAGAATGGCGTCCAGCGGATGACGTAGGATGTAACTGTAGCATAAGCTCCAGTGAGAATATGCTAGTCTCACAACCCTGTTGAAAAAGCCAGCATCAAAACCAGCGTCATCCGCTGGCTGGTTAGGTATGTTTTAAAGCATGGCTGCTGGTTTGAGCTGGTTTAAGCTGGTCATGTGCTGGTCCTAAGATGGTCCTGAGCAGGAACTAGTTGCTTAGGACCAGCTTAGGACCAGCACACAACCAGCTTAAACCAGCAGCCATGCTTCAAAACATACCTAACCAGCATGAACTGTTGTTTTTTTTCAACAGGGAAGAACCAAGTTTTGTTTACTGGTTTTGAAAACCAGTCTCTATATTGAAATCTTCATACTGTCACGTTCACTTGGAGTCAGGAAATCATGGAGATGAGGAAATAATCAAGAGTCTTTAATCCAACAGGAACACACAGAATGAAGTTTAACAGCCGACAGGAAACAAGGGGCAGAACACACTATAAATAGACAGAACTAACGAGACACACCTGGAACATAATCAAAACACGGCTGGGACAAAAGAAACTCAAAATGAACAGGAAAAAACTAAAATTGGCATGGAAACACTGGGAACACGTGGAAACACAAGACACGAGGACACAAGTCTGACACATGAATTTTTATTTACAAATCCTTGTTGTGTACTTCTAATTCATGACTGGTGTTTTGTTTTTCTCTCTCCTCTGTGCTTCCGCATTCATCATTGTGTTCGGCTACGTCCTAGATCCCCCGCTGCACACCACTTTCTCATGATCACGAGTATTACAGTGACATAAAGCTAAAGATTATGGTTTGTAAAGTTTTAAATATGGATATTTTTCTTACACAAACGATTCAGAAGGCCTTTATTAACCCATCAGAGCCATGTGGAGCACTTTTCATGAAGGATGGATAATCTTTTTTGGGCTTCAAAATCTCAACCCCCATTCACTGCCATTACAAAGCTTAGAAGAGACAGGACATTTTCGTAACGATTCTGATTGTATTCATCTGAAAGAAGAAATTCATGTACACCTAGGATGGCTTGAGGGTGAGTAAATCATGGGCTAATTGTCATTATCTCTTTAACCTTTTTAGCATTGTTCTATAGCCACCTAGCCTACATGTAGACATATTATGTAACATATTTTATGTTTGTTTTCAATGTATTCACCAATAAATCTCAAACGGAGAGTTTCCAATTCCTTCTTAAAATTGACAGCATACCTCTGCTGAAGTTGTCAACTTTAGCCAAGATGGCTGCTAAGTGCACCGATTTGCCTTGAAGGAACCGTCAGTTTCTTCACAGCTGTAGTGCCTCCTGCATGCAGCACGTGTCTGAAACCTCTCATCCCATTCACATCACGTGAGAACACTAAACCACACTTACATGTGATTGACATCCAACCCTCGGGACTTCTGGTGTCACGTGCGCTCAAACCGAGTGTTCTGGAACAGTTCTGGGACATTTGGTTTAAGCATTGAGCGATACTCAGAGCGTATCCAAACCCTGTTGAGATGGTGTGAGAGTTTAAATCAGCCTGCTGGAGATAGAGACGCCCACACTGCACACACAGAGAGAAAGAGTCCTGACATTAGTATAAACTGTCATAAATCCTGCCAAAAAAGCTTCTAGAGAAACCAAGACTAATCAGATCTGCACTTAATGTATATATGCTTGCGGTATGGTCAGAATAGCATACTTTTTTAGTGCTCCGATTAATTTAGCAATATGCGGTATGTAAACTGCACACAGTATCCCATTTTTTGTACTGTATGCATGAGAGACTTCATTAACTAAAAGAGAGAATTCATGAACTAAAATGTGCAGCATACAACTAGTGTGCACCGCATGGGGTATTATGTCCCACAGTGCGATGTGTTCACAATGCTTGTGTATTCAATGTTTAGGTCACACTTTATTTTAAGGTGTAATTCTCGCTATTAACAACCCATAAACGATGACATTTCCCTCGATAAACTTCTAATTTACTGCTTATTAATAGTTAGTAAGGTAGTTGTTAAGTTTAGGTATTGGAAGGGTTTAGGGATGTAGAATATGGTCATGAATATTTAGTATATTTGATGTCATTTTACAGTTGTACTGTCAAAGAAAATTATATTTTATATATTATTTTTTTTAAATACTTGATTTTTTCACAGTGGAATATTACAATAGTAATATTAAACTTTTATTGAGCAATATCAATAATAATAATTATTATTATTATTATTATTATTGGTGTTGTTGTTGTCATATTGATGTATAACGTGGCCAAACTGTGCAGGAATACAAACACAGCAAATGCACAGCAAACTTGGATATTATTTCTGTCAAATAATACAAATGTATTATATTATCTTTACTAAATACAAAATTTCTGTTTTATAGTGAAATGTTACAATAGTAATGTTTACAATAGTAACATTTATTTAATTAATTAATACAAATAATAAGAATAATATTTTTTATTATTATAGTCATATTGATATATAATTACAACATTGTTGGCAGGAGTACAAACAAACACAACAAAGCTTTCTTTCTTTTTATTTTTTCATATTTTACATTTCATTATTTGTAATAAATTTCCCTACCTAGACCCATCATTTGCAACTGGCTAGTCGTTTACAGCAGTTTAGTGGGAGGAGTTATTCTCATTCTAGAGAGATCTGATTGGACAAAAATCTGCATAGTGCAGGACAGGGGCGGAGCCAGACATTATAAACATTCGGGGCTTAGCCCCAGAAGCAGTGCAGGATGAGTCATCTATATATTTTATTCAGTTTCACAGATAAGAAAGACTGTACATTTTGAATGTGTATATCTGCTAAAGGCTACCTTTTCCAACTTGTATACGCATATTAGCATACAGAGGGCTTAGTAGAGCTAACAGACAATAACTGACAGCCACAGAACTCAGAATGTTGTCAGTATGCCGTTAAATACACTAATACACCATTTCAAACACAGTAATGGTTTGACTAGCCTGTCTTGAATGTCTCCTGGTTGGATTTCATATCTCTAGGCTTCTCACTCTCCAGCAAAGCTAAATGAAATGCTGCTGCTGTGTCTTCATCTGACCCTGTGAACACATCAGACAGAATAAAATAATGTTAACACATTCACACTGAGGAACATCGGGTTATCAGGAGGAAATATCCAGTGTCAAAAATAAGCTAATGACTCCAAGTGTGTGTGATGCTTCCAGAGAGCATCTTGGTTTTAGTGTGTTTTTACGCTGTTGACAGTTCTGTACGCCTGAGGGCTTTTGAGTGTGTGTTTGTAATGGTGTGTGAATGCTAGCGGCAAAGAGACAAGTTTAGCGACTCTTAATGAGCCGCTGCATATTTTACACTGTTGACACACAGACAGTGTGTAAAAAATCAAACTCTGTAAAAATCAGTGTGTGTTTAATTAGACTGTAAAGAAACGAGGTGATTCCTGATCTAGCGCTTGCTAGCTAACTGATGCAAATTGCTAATATAATAATACTTATTTCCAAGCTAACAGGGAGCGTTCTCACAACTTTCACTAGCATTTACTAACATATATTTTTGGTGGAAATAAAGTTAGTAGAACATTGTAAGAAACGTTTTAAATAACAATAATATCGTAACCTTTAAAATAACATTATATCACAACAATAAAACTGGCCATTTTAATGTTTTTAGAATATACAAATAAACGTTCAAATAACATTATAATTTGGGTGAAAATAAAGTTAGTATAAAGTTGCAGTAAACTTTGAATAACATGTAATCACAATAAGAAAACTGGCCATTTTAACGTTTTTAGAAAATGAAAAATAGATGAAATGAAATGAAAGTTGAGTTAGTAGAACATTGTAAGAAACATTTATGTAACCTTTGAATAATGTTACATCAAGAAAATTGGACATTTCCTTTAGCATTCTAAGAATATAAAAAATATGCATTCAAATAACGTTATATTTTGTGTGAAAATAAAGTTGGTAGAATGATGTAAAAACAAGAATGTTTGTGTAACATTTAAATAACATTATATCTTGACCAATCTGGACATATTCATGTTCTTAGAGTATTAAAAACCGATGTTCAAATAACTTTCTATTTTGGGCAAAAATAAGCTTAAATAAAAAATAAAAAAACATTTTTTTGTTACATTTATACATTTTATTGTCACCTTTAAATAACATTCTATCACAAGAAAATTGGCCATTTTAATGTTTTAGAAACGTTTTAAAACAATATTCCCACAGCGTTTTTTTAATAATTTTAAATTTGTTAGCTGATATGTGCTACAGACAAAAAAGATAACTCAAATCAAAGTTTTATTGAGGAGAGGTGACTTGCATATTTTTATGCCAGGGTTGGGTGATGAATTAGAAAAATCCCATAGCCTCACATTGACGGCAGGACTAGAATAGCATAAGACTTTCATAATGTATAAAACCCAAACCACATGCAGTGATCTTAGGACAAAATTAAAACAATTGTATAGCTCCATTAAATTTTGACACTGATTATATCCAATAGAGATGTTAGTGGTGCACAAAATCCCCAGACATGGGTTAAACAGGGTAACACAGAGAGAGAGAGAGGAGAATGATTTTCCTGCTTTGCTGGAAGGCTGTAGAGACTCCTGGTGTAAAAGTGCAGACATCTCTGAAGTGCACAGACACTCACACACAGAGACGTGGCCTCGGGAGGGAGCAGCCCTCTTTCAAAACACACTTTAAGTGCTTTTCAGGGCTGCAGCTACAAACAGCAATCTGCATCAGTCCAGCCCATTTCAGCTCCTCGACCAGTGCCACAGCACTGCAGGGAGAGACAATAACAATTATTATGAGTGTAAATATTGCTTAATACCAGAAAACTAGATGTTTTACATTTTCTGAAGGAAATATGCAAATTCATTGGCTCACACAAACTTCAGTCTCTGCATATTCAGTCCTACTGTGGAGTTGCTATAATATACTGAGTGACTTTTAGCACGTTGCGGCATGGTTGCTATTGTATATGCATAGCTAAAGTGCTTCAAATGGTTTTTAGTACCGTAATTGTTAGAATGGCCAAGGATCAGCATTCTCTCCTAAAAGTGATCGGAGAGACCAAACTGTAAGTTGTAGAGACTTGAAACTTGGAGGGATGGTAGTACTCAAACCGTCCACAATGTCACCAAGGCGCACCCCAATCGGCCTGATGAGGGCGCTACAGCGATCAAACGTACAAAAACGCTCATATCTCCTAAACCGTCAGTCGTAGGCTCAAGTGTCCATTTTGGATTTTTGAAAAACTTACTTTTGCCAACTAGTCCTAGGCTTTTCACACAATCGGAACCAACCCAGTGCACAAAGCTTCTCTAGAGAGTGAATATCAATAATTATCAAAAATAAAATGTGAACTTTCAACTCACTTTTGCGATGGGATGCCAAAACGTTTGCATGGGTGGAGCCGCTTTTACTAAGACGCCTATCACTTTTGAAAGGAAAGAGATATTTTCACTAAACTTTGAACACTTTCGTAAGAGACCTCTCAGATTAAGAGGTCACAGTTTAAAAACAAAGTGGAGTTTGGCCACTTGGTGGTGCTATAAGAAGGAAAAATACATGAAAAACAGCTCTAACTGCGCATTCTGATTGGCTTGGATATTAGTATACTGTGTCTTTTTCCAAAGTGCAACAAGGGTCTATGAGGACATTTGCGTGTCTCAAAAAATGAAGTTTGAACACCTATTAGACAAGGTTAACGAAGGCGGATCGAAATGAAACTCGATGTGCATGTTCAACTCATGGCCCTAAAGGTCTATATGAATTTTGAACAAAATCGGCCACTAGGTGGTTTACGCCTCTGTTATCACATGGTGTTTCACACAATGTCCATATCATTTGACAGATCTCCTACTACCAAGCAACTTTGCTTCAAGAGCCACTGCTGTCAATTATATAATTTATTAAATATTCTCAATTTCGTAAAAAACCTGCATATGCAAACTAGTCCTAGGTTTTTCGCTCAACCGTTTTCACTCAAGCACTGAAGCACAATTCTCTGGGCTGTCTAGGTCAATAATTATAAAAAAAAAAAAAAAAAACATTTTACTTTTCCCTTTGGGTAGCTATAACGGGGTCATTTATTAACAGGGTAAATATACACAAAAGCCTATAAATCCTAAACAAAAACTCGAAAAACACGAAACTAGGTGAGAACATGCCTCAGATGATTCTACACAAGCATGCAAGGCATTATGGACCGTAGGTGGCACTGTATCATTTAAAACATGACCTGCAATTACCAAAAATGCTCTTTTTAATCATTAATTTAGCTAGTTACAGGCATGTTAAATAATATGCAATTACCTTTTCCTTATGTGCTAAAATGTCTTAAAGCAATTGAACCCCAATCGCTGTTTGCAGCTATATTGTGTGTTATTAATTGTGGACCAAAAGCATCTACTCATTTATAAAAAGCACATTTTGGAGTAGTATTAAAGGGGTAGTTCAGCCAAAAATGAAACTTCTGTCATAATTTACTCAATCTGATTTTATTCCAAGCCTGTTGGACTTTCTTTTTGCTGTTGAATGCTTTTGAAGATTATTATAAAAAAACTTTTCTAAAGCCAGCAACTGTTTGTTACATTCATTCTTCAAAAATCTTGTGTTCAACAGAAGAAGAAACTCATTTAGATTTTTTTTTTTATTAACTTAAGGGTGAGTAATTGATGACAGAATTGACATTTTTGGGTGAACTATCCCTTTAATATCTGTAGCACAAACAGAAAGCTAATACTTTTAGTATGATGATTGTGATGGTGATTCTACCTTAGAAAATACTGCTAATTACCTGACATTTCTGAAGTGTAGAACAGAAATGCAACCTGAACTGTGATGAGAAACGCGTGAGACAGACATAGAGAGACATAATTAGAGTTTTGCAGTCGATCTCCTGCTCTCCTGATGGTGAGAATCTCCTGCACGCCTGGATTTGCAGCTCTAGATGGTTCTATTTTGGGAGTCGTGTGTCCGTTTGGCCCGGTTCCTGCGGTTCCTGTCGAGCGGATCTTCTGCTCATGCGGCTATACGTGCCATTTCTCACCCTGACACTTAAATTTACATCCTGCCTGTTTTCCGCCTGACCTGCTTTTCTCATTGGCTGCTTCTGCCCTCTGCCAAAGGACACTAACTAAATTCAGCCTAACTAAAACTCACAACGAGGAAATTCGTTGGATGTTGACCGGCAAGGTCTTCTCTTTCAGTGACTTGTCTTGCATTCTCTCTGAAACATAAACAGAGGATATTTTCTTCATTAAAACAATGTCTTACTTGGAGCTCTGCTCAAATTTCCTCTAATAAATACATACGCATGTTACTGAATGGTTGCAGGCAGGTGGTTTGGACACACTGTACAGGGTTTTTTCTTCTTACTTCAAAATATTCCCAGTTTCATTGAAATTCTTGTATTATCTAGAGGCATATTTTAATGTTCAGAGGTTAACGTTGCATTGCTCAGAAGTTCTGCTGCAGTTCGACTTCAGATGTTTCCTAAAAAAAAATCCTGAGGGGAAATAAAAATAGACACAAAGGAGATACTAGCTGACATACAGTAAGAATATAATAAAAAATATAAAACATTTCTGACTTTTATTTGCACATTTTGGTTTCAAATCTGAGCACAGTCTGAGACATTAAAGGGGTAGTTAACCCAAAAATTAAATTGTGTCATCATTTATTCACCTTCATGTTGTTTGAAACCTGTATGAGTTTCTTTCTTCTGAAACAGTTGACGGTAGCCATTGACTTCCATAGTATGTTAAAAATAATAATATGGAAGTCAATGGCTACCAGCAACTGTTTGGTTTGCAACATTCTTCAAAATACCTTATTTTGTGTTCAACAGAAGACAGAAAGTCGTGCAGGTGTGAAACAACATGGGAGTTAATAAATGATGACAACATTTTTGGGTGAACTACCTCTTTAAGATCTCCTCAGAGGAGACTTGTGAGATTTGGGGTCTTTTTTTCAGAAGAAACATCTAAGTCATTTGCTCTCTGTTTAATATATGTGATGTCTAGAAAGAAACATTTCAGATATTCGTGAGATTTGTCATTTTTTTTCTGTGTATCCTTAACTAATAACAAGTATTCAATAGACACTGTTTCCATGATCAAGTGCGAATATGATTTTCCGTCGAGAGCCTGTGAAAGGCAGGAGGTTTCGCAGCGTCTCTTATTGCTGTGGCATTCAGGACGCCACACACACACTGAGCAGGTTTCTGTGATGTTTCTCATGCTGCTGGGATTCAAATGGGGAGCTTTATAACTGCAGTACTTTGCAATGACACATTTTCCTCAGATAAAAGCACATTTTCTCTGGTCTGACCTGAAAAAAGAATGACCTGGTGCCCCGTCTGCTGTTTTCGCTGTCTGTCTCTCGTCGTGAGTGTGTGTATGCATCTGCGTGGCACCAGTTTGATTTGGTTTGTGTTCGGTGGAGAGCGGAGCGATATTGATGGAATGTCCCCTGTAGCCCAGCAAATTTAATTTACCCAACAGTCGTCCACATCCCACAGTTCTGAGTCCTAACACAATAAAAGCTACCTGGAGCAGTTCTGCTTTTCTAAACACAGCTTGTATTTAAACAGAGGGCTTTTTCAAACACATTGTGTAGTGTGGATAACACCCTTTAATACCATGCTCACCCGAGGCTTTACTGTTACTACAGGCTAAGAAATCAAATGTATACAGAGAGACACTGGCTCCTGTGATGAAACATTGATGAATACAAATATATTATATAAATATATATAAAACATACAGTATGTAAAAATATAAGCACTGTTTGAGACATCTATGAAGTCTCATATCACACACACACACACACACACACACAACAATCAATTTTAGCATTCTGAAAATGTTATGAGAATGTTTTTCTTGGTTATGCAAACATTAAATGAACATTCCGAGGAACATTACAAGTTTGAGACATCATGAAAATGATTGATGATGACGATGACAACATTCAGAATCTTTTTTAAATGTTTAAAACCTCAAGTTGTTTTATGTATTAAGAATGTTCTTCTTGCGGTCGTAATATAGAGGAATATTCCATTTTATCATTCTAAAATGTTACATCTGAATGTTCTCTTAGTGTTTAAACACCCAGTTTTTATATTTAAATTACTTTTTTCTTGGTTATGTGAACATTAGAGGAACATTCCAGTTTATGATTTTGAAACCATTATGAAAATATTATTTCTGAATTTTTTTGTAAATGTAAAAAATTAAAGTTTTTTGTGTATCAAACAAGCTTATTCTTGGTAATGTCAATGTTAGAGGAACATTACATTGTATGATTATGTTATGAGAATGTTACATTTTAATGTTCTCTTAATGCTTACAACACCCATTTTTATATCTATTTTTTTCTTGCTTATGGGAATGTTAGAGGAACGTTTCATTTTAGCATTTTGAAACCGTTATGAAAACTTTATTTCTGTTCACCCAAAATGTTCAAAACTTTTTTGCATTAAGACTGTGTCTTCTTGGTTATGTAAACATTAGAGGAACATGCCATTCTACCATTCTAAAAGTGTTCTATTGTTATTACTGAAGAAAGTTATTGAACACAGTTCTGAACAAATTCTGAGAACATAAAAACAACATCACAAAGATGTTCTGAGAACATTGCTCTCAACATTGTGAGAACAAGAATGTTTGCATTCCATAAGCATTATTTTAAGAATGTTTCATCCTAACATTTACATAACCTTTAAGAAAAAGTTATTGAAAATGATGGCAAAGTTCCCTTTCAGATGGGTTTACAGCCGCGTGCAGAAAACACTGGGGAGTGGAATTATCTTTGATATAATGGTATATGGATGCACAGTTTTCCTGACTAGATTTTAAATTGACATGGCATATTTTTATTTTTTTGTCACATTTGCTACCATTTTAATAGTGGCATCCATAATCACAGTCTTAAGATCTGTACAGTATAGAAACTAATCAGAATTGGAAGAAAATGTCAAATGAACTAATGAAAATAAATATTCCACGTTAGCTTTATGTGAGGAACAGAGCATGTCGTCTTAATTCAAAATAAATTAATTCATAAAATGCTAAATATGGGGGCTTTAAAGGCATATTGTGATTAATCTGTGTAATTTCGGCAGTAATGTTTTGGTCTTCTTCTGATCAGAGAGTGCTTTTCTGAAAGAGTTAGTTTGCGCTGACACAATTTAATAACTTCAAATCATCTCTTAATGACTCCGAGCTGCACTCTAAACAAGATAAAACGTTCATATGGCTTCGGCACACAATTACAGGCCTTCATTTCATTTGCAGCTGAAAATTCATTCAGAAAATATTTATTTGATAAAACACTTTCAGTTTTGACCCTGCAGCAGCTCAGATCTTAAACTAAAATTCAAATGAGAAGAGGTTATTCAAAAATACAAATCCTTACAACTTTAGAAGTGGTGCATACAAATCAAAAAGTCAAATGTAACCTTCACAGACTCCTTTTATGTGGGTTATGGGCATTATCAGACAATAATACCGTGCATGGATGCTTACATCAAGAATCCACCAGAAATAGTATGCCGTGGACCTTTGCAAAGCTATTTTCAGTGTATTATGATTCGGGACACAATGATCCCAATCTCGAATGCCATTTAGGACGGATATTGCACAAATTGTTATTCATCCCAGGTCATCTAAGGATCCTCATTAAATAAAACCTCAAGCTAATGCGGCTGTTAAAAGGTCTACGGCAATATCATTTTCCGCTGATATGAAAAACATGTCTGATAGGTCATTTGTGATTACTAAATCAGGCTTTCTTTTAAAAACAAATGTTGTCCTTTATTATAAGAAGCTGTGATAGGAAAACTAATCAAATGATATTATAAGAAACCCTTTGTTCGGCTTTGTTACCTAAATGAGAACTGGGACAGGAAAGATAACACACTCGTCGTGTGTATCTCCATCATAAACGCAGAATGAAAATGATCCAGCTATATTAGAGGAGTGTAATTAAAGGGGCAGAAGGGTTTGTTAACCCTGATGTACTAACGAGAGGACAGGCTGGAGAGCGGGCTAATTAACTCATGAACACATGCACATCTCCAGAGTTCGTGTAGGGTCGTGTATGTTTGTGCGTTCTGTCGTATTATTTAGTGTAAGTAGTTGTACAGTGCTGTTGAGCCCTGGAGTAGTTGACCTGAATGAGAAAAGTGGCCGTAGAAGAGGAATAGCCTCCTTGTGAGAACACAATGCGCACTTTGTGTTATAAATTGGTCATTTTGGGCCTGCTTGTTCCACGGTTTCTAAAAAATAAAAATGCATTTAGTTATTTTAAATGCATATCAAACATGAAAATGAGGAAAAAGTAAAGCAGTTGCTGTGAGAGTGTCTGAAAGTTATGGAAGCCCGTTTCACCACAGAATAAAACAATAAAAAAGTAACTGCAACTTTATCTCACAATTTGGACTTTGTTTCTCAGAATTCTGAGAACAAAAGGGGTGATAATTGCAAGATATGAAGATTATGAACACAGAATTGCAAGATGTAAACTTTTATATAAACTTTTTTCTTGAAATTTCAAGTATATATCTCACAATTCTGAAATTTTTCCTCAGAATTGTGAGTTTATATCTCGCAATCCTCACTTTTTATTTCACAAGTTTCTTCTCAAAATTTCCAGAAACAATTCTGAGATAAAAAGTCGCAATTAGCTTTTTACATTTTTTATTATCCTGTGGTGGAAACAGGCTTTCTGGTTCCTTTGGGTGTTCAATCCTGTGGTGGCATGGGGCTCATGGCATGGGGTGGGGGGGCATGGCATGGCATGGCTCATGCACATATAATCATGTTTCTCATGTGCATTTCTCATGCACATACTTTAATTTCTCATGCACATACTTTAATTTCTCATGCACATACTTTTAGTTGTTTTTTAACCTTATGTTTGTTTGTTTTCTTTATTGGTCACTGGTTATTATTATATATATTTTACTTACAATAAGTAATAAATACAATAAATTATGCAAAATATTACTTTAAAAACATTATCAGTGAATTCTCAATGAATTTGAATAGGTACTTAGACCAACATTTACACTTAGGCCCGGTTTCATAGACAGGGCTTAGCCTAAGCCAGGATTAGGCCATAGTTAAATTAGGACATTTGTGACCTTGGACCACAAAATCAGTAATAAGGGTCAATTTTTCAAAATTGATATTTATACATCATATGACAGCTGGGCAAATAAGCTTTCCATTGATGTATGGTTTGTTAGGATCTGACAATATTTGGCCGATATACAACTATTTGAAAATCTGGAATCTGAGGGTGCAAAAAAATCTAAATATTGAGAAAATCACCTTTAAAATTGTTTAATTTAAGTTCTTAGCAATGCATATTACTAATAAAAAATAAGTTTTGATATATTTACGGTAGGACATTTACTAAATATCTTCATGAAACATGATCTTTACTTACTTTTTGATTTTGGCATAAAAGAAAAATTGATAATTTTGACCCATACAGTGTATTTTTGGCTATTGCTACAAATATACCCCAGCGACTTAAGACTGGTTTTGTGCTCCAGGATCACATTTAAGTATTTTTTCATAAACATGCCTTAGAAAAAAAGCATAACTGGTGTGCATCTTAAGACAAAACAAAGGCACTGACATGTTTAAAGACAGTCAGTGCGAGTTTATTTCAGTTGAAACAGCTCAGAATTACATTTTAGTCTAAGACTAGGCTTAAGCCTTGTCTGGGAAACCGGGGGTTAGATTTGGTGTGAAATCATGCATGCGTGACTATGTAATTGACTCTGTTTAATCAACGTTGCACTTTAGGGTTGTGTATATGTGTGCATTCTGTATACTTAAAAAAAGAAAAGAAAATGCGTTCAGTTATTTTGAATGCTCTCATATGATTATCAAACATGAAAACGTGGAAAAAGTAAACCAGTTCATGGGAGAGTCTTTGAAAGCTTCACTATTTCCAGCAGCTCCTTTGGGTGATTCGCAAATTACTTGGCAGGAGCAGCCATCAATAAAACCTGTGCTGTGAAGAAGTTCATCTGTTACGTCGGTTTGATGATTGATTTCTACATTGAACCGATTCGTTTCAAACGTTTGCTCTGCACATTAACTATTCATATTCATAATCTGTGCCAGTCACAGTGCTAAAAGCCAGCCCTAATATCATTTTGGAAATACATCAATGTGCAACAGCCATTGACCAAAATCATACTAAAATAGACCGTATGTCACACACATATGATTTCATAACAAATCTGAAATGCAGGTGTGAACAACAAATTCCTTCAGATTCACTGTTTTTATAGTCAGGCTTTGAATAATTAATTACATATAATCTACTATAAAATATTGTTTTATTATCTACAACCATTCATTTTAAAGCAAAAAAAAAGTATTACATACATTTTATCTAGTTAAATTTATACAAAATTACCAAAAATGTGGCATTAACCAAAGAGTAAACCATTAACAGGATTTTTGTAGATGAACACAATATTTACGATGCATTTTTTCCCAACAAACATGTTTAAAATGCTTAAATAGTGAACTACACATAACGATCTGAGATATCACAATATAACACTGCACTGAATATATTATGATATTATTCCATATTAAGGTCTTTGCATTGAGATCAAGTGGATCCAGTGTTATTTTAGCATTATTTCAAAATAATTATATTAGTGCTGTCAAACGATTAATTGCGATTAATCACATCCAAAATATTTGTTTTAAATAATATATGTTTTCACTGTGTATATTTATTATGTATATATAAATACACACTCATACAGTAAATATTTTCAAAATATTTACATGTATTTAAATGTATATCATTTATATTATATATAAATATATATAGTTTACAAATATAACACATTTTTTCTTAAATATATACATGCATGTGTGTGTTTGTATTTATTTATACATAATAAATATACACAGTACACACATATATTATTTAAACAAAACTTTTATTTTGGATGCGATTAATCGCGATTAATCGTTTGACAGCACTAAATTATATTGAAATTATAATAATAAATAATAATTGTATTTATTTAAAATTTAAAATATTATTATAAAAAAAATTATATGTATATTTAGCCATTTTGGTATATGTTTTTGTCATTTTCATTTTATTTATATATATATATATATATAAAAAAAATATATATATATTGTTTTATTTAGTTTTAGTTTTAGTTATTTTAATATTCCAAACTATTTTAATTAGTTGCAAAGCAATTCCGGCTTACGTTCTTTAAGTTTTATTTATCTAATATTTATTTTATTTCAACTTTATTTCACTTACCAAGAATTTTTTTTTTTTTACCAAAAACATTTTCGTTAATAATAACAACACTGATTGGATCGCAGGAGTTTGAAGACACCAGGCTTTTAGAGATCTTGCGTTCACTCTCTGCCAGACAAATGACCTGCCATTATCTGAGAACATGAAGATCTCAGTCCTCTCGGAAACCGAACCCAACAAGAAACATCAGTTACACATATTTTTAAACAACTCCCTTAATATTTTTTTCCCAGAGTGCTCTGCTCTGTGGTGAGCAATGTTCAGCTCTTGTCGCTGGCAGCACGCCGGTACAGAAAGCACCCTGGCCGTGAAGCTCGGCAGTGTTTGTCAGAGAGAAGTTCTGAGATCATTACTGAAAACATCTCCACAGGCACTCAGTGCCCGAGTCTGACAGACCAGAGATTCATTACTTCATTCCTAAGGACTTGTCCATGACAATTCAGATTGTGGAGGTCTGGAGCAAGCTTTTGGTCAGTAATGTGGTTGGAGCTGAAGGAAATGATGTCACCAGAGGAACACACACACACAATCTCAAACCATTTATTAGCAACTATCCTGAGTAGTGATGTCAAAGAGCTTTTAACAGCCTATAAAAAGACATTTCATTAGTAAATAATGCTTTTAAATATTTGTATCCAATGGAAGCCAAGTTTGGAATGGCCTGTAATTGGCTCAGTGTTAAATTTTAAGTGAACTAGCTCTTTAGTCTCTCTGGTCTGATGAAATAATGAAGAGACGGGTTAAATCCAACAGGTTCAATTATTGAAATGTTTGCTTGTGGATTTTCCATTGTAGAGTCTCTCGGCACCGTTTTTCCTGACACATCCATGACCCGGTTTAACTCCGCTGAAAGTGGAATGAAACATTAATGGAATTAAGTGACAATCACAAGCTGGCAGTAATCTCAAGCCATTCGTCAGCGCAGCTATTACAGCCTGCCAGAGGCTATGAGCGTAAAAAAACAACACCACACACTCCTAATAACTACTTCAATTCTGAACTATTCTATATATAAAACTTAATTTGTGTTACTGCACTTATATATGTAGCGCAGTATTATCGTCAGTATTGCCTGATATGAAAGGGAGAATAAATAAATACAAATAGTACCAAAATAAAGGTTACACACACACACACACAAAGATATATAAATAAAATGTAATAAAATAATATAGTAATATCCAAATAACACATGCCTAATAATGAATAAATAAATATGAAAGGGAGAATAATAAAATAAATAAATACAAATAAAGTCATACCAAATAAATGAAATACTGTACATTACACACACACACACTGTGTATATTTATAGTATACAAATATATATAAATACACGTATATATTTAAAAAATGACTTGTGCATAATATTTAAATGATTTATTTTACACATATATATAAATAAAATACTATACATAATATAGTAAAATTAAATAACACATGTAAAAACTTTTATTTTGGACGTGATTAATCGCAATAACTGATTGACAATAATTATTAATAATTATTAAGAGAGTAAAGTCTCAATAATAATAAAAAAATACAATAAAATATTCCTAAATATTAAAGGAATATTCACTCAAAACTGACTATTCTGTTAGACATTACCTCATGTCTTCAAAACCGGCATTTGTCAAGCTCCATTAAATGTGATATCTCATACAGCACTATTATCTAAGTCTTCTGAAGTTATTTAAGACATTTACGAAGAGAAGACCAAAATACAGGGTTTGATCTCTTTAAAGCTGGGATATAGTTGTAAGTTGTTAAATGCAGTTATAAAATAATGAAATATCTGTGGAGTGAAACTGACCTGAACCAAAAAATCCAATCTAAGCTGTATTAATCAGTATTAATGAGGAAATGCAAATGAGATTGGTCTGTTCTGACTGCTACAGTGCGGGTAATTGTTCCCGAGGGTGTCCTGAAATTAACATGAATTTTAAAACCCTCTTATTTATTTATTATATGTAAAGTCCTTTTTATTTAATTGGAGCTGAAACAAAGATATTGGTATCAGTCAAACTCTAACATGTCATGCAGTACATCACGTCCTCATCGTATATGTCTAAATACATTAGATCAAATAAAAGCTTCATTTTTTTCAGAATTACTTGTGAACATTTTATTTTCTTTAAAAAAATCATTTTAATTTTAGGCAATATTTTAGAGTTTTCTTTTGTTTTTGCCATTTTATTCATTTTATTGCATTGTATTTATTTTTGTATTATTTTACAGCATCAAGTTAAACTAAATAAAAGGACAAATCCCTTGTAAACTAGATGAAATAAAAAAAAGTTTTTATGTTTTATTTCAGTTTATTTTATTTCAAGTAATGAAAATGTTTTATTAGTTCCAGTTTTAGTTTAGTAAAAACTATAATAACCCTACTTTTAAATGACAAAAAACAACTGAACAGCTGAAGTGCACAAACTTGACCAGAACATACTGTAAAGTCTGATAAGTTCTTAAAACACAACACATTTGATTTATTTTTTTATTTAAAAGGGTACTGCATAATAGGAAGGACCCGTTAAAAACACATGACCCAGTTTCTGTTTGGTTTTGCGTCAGACTCAAATGTTATCAGACATGTTGGTTCAGTAACCCCTCGGTGTAATAACCTGTTTCCCCGCGTCCCCGGGCCGCCCCATCCACCGCACCTGATCATACTCACACCTGATCATTTCCTGATTAGCTTGTCACCGCTGTGCTTTGTGGCCCTTAAAGGCTGTATATTCTCATCCGCAGGTTGACATTTCCCTCCGTAGATAAGTGTTTTTCCTCCAGGCCTCAGCGGGGTGAACGAAGGATATCAGCAGAGAGACGAGACGCTGTAATGACTGCTAGTAAACAAACACCCTGCTCTCATGCACTGGAGGAATACCAACTGAAGATGAAGGGTACATTTAATCTCCAGAACAAGTTACAAACACATTTATATTAGAAATATTGGAATACAAGCCGGTTCAAACTGGTGCTCTCTACAACTTTAATGATAAAGGCAAAGAGGAACGATATTGTTGGAATCCCTTTCAAAGTGGATTTTTCCAGCCCGATCTCCAATTCGTACATATTTTACGAGGTGGCTAATTCATACGAATTCGTACGACCTCACTCGTACACATTCATACGATTTTTGCTAAATCGTACGTATTTTACGAGTTGCCAATTCGTATGAATTTGTACGTATGACCTACACCTAACCCCGCCCCTAAACCTCCCCGTCACTGGGGTTTAGACCAATCGTACGAATTCGTACGAATTAGCCACCTCGTAAAATATGTACGAATTGTCGTGAGATAGCGTTGATTTTTCCAGCAGATGAACAGTAAAAATGTTGAGAACCAATAAGAATCCTATGGAATCCCGTTATCAACGTGGAATAAAACAATAAAAAAGGTAATGGCAACTTTTTATTTAACAAATCGGAAATGTTTGTCTTTTATATCTCAAAATTCAGGCTTTCTTTCTTGCAATTTTTTTACATTTCTTTGTGTCCATCATAATTTCTTTGTTTCTCACAATTCTGACTTTATTACTATTTATACTCAGAATTGCAAAAAAAAAGTCAGAATTGCGAGATATAAAATTAGAGTTGTAAGAAAAAATACAAATTCAGAATTGTATATAAACTCAAGGGCAGTCATGGCCTAATGATTAGAGAGTCGGACTCGTAATCCAAAGGTTGTGTACCACGACTAGGTGCCCTTGAGCAAGGCACCGAACCCCACACCGCAGCATAAAAGGCTGCCCACTGCTCCGGGTGTGTGTTCACGGTGTGTGTGTGTTCACTGCTGTGTGTGTGCACTTTGGATGGAATAAATGCAGAGCACAAATTCTGAGTAAGGGTTACCATACTTGGCCACACGTCAAAGAAAAGAATTGGGAGATATAAAATTAGAATTGCGAGAAAAGACAAAATTGCAAGATATAAACTCAGATTTGCAACAAAAAAAACACAGATTTGCGAGATATAAATTCTAAGTTTACATCTCAAATTCTATGTTTACGTTTCCCAATTCTGAGTTTTTTCTTGCAACTCTAAATTTCTTGCAATTCAGTTTTTTTCGGTCACTGAATAAAAAATAAAAAAGGTAATTGCAGCTTTTATTTCACAATCCCGACTTTATTTCTCACAATTTTGCATGTATATCTTGCAGAAACTGAATTGCGATGAAAAAAGTCCAAAAAGGGGCAGACAACGAACTTAACTGCCTCACATGTGTATAATAAACAGAAAATGATTGTGCGTTGGTACGGATGCTACTATAGTTATCGTTATAGTTATCGTTCTTGGTGTGAACAGTCCTTTAACCTTGTTTTTCCAACAGACTTGTTTTATATATTTATATTGGGCGTATGTGTATTCTGTGTGTCCGAATGCAGCAAGCAAACAAGGATCTCTGCTATTGTGGTTGGATCCATCCCTAGAGTGGGAAGGAAAAGCAAATTTGTTCTTATTTATCCGGAGCTGTCCGTTCGGTTCCGCCTCAGCGGGTTAAACCCAGCGGAAAGTCCTCGGGGGATCTGTTGCTGCCCTCCCGCATTCGTCTTTACCTACCTCCTCTCTCGCGCATTATTCATCATTTAATCTCACATTCCCTCTGTGTAAATACAGCCCGGGCCTTTTCGTCCGTCCCTTCCTGTCAGCAAATACACCGCTTCAGTGACATGAAAAATCCTGTCGGCTGGAATTTTAAAAATCATAATATTATAATTTAATCTAAACACCTTTGAACTGCTCTTCACTCTTCATTAATATGTTATAGTCAGGAGGCTGCAGACTTTGCATTTTCTGCACTGAAAAGCTGTGGGATGGATGGAAACATGATAAAGCATGTTAAATCAGGGTGTCTGCGGATGATTAAAGAGCATTAAAATGTCTTACATTCACATTTTAAGCTTCATAAATTTACATTCACAAATTGAAGGCCATAAAAAGTCTTGAATATCTTTAGTAGCATAGAAATTAGTCTTAAATGTAGTTTACGGAGGTCTTTAATAACACTTGTATTATGGCAGTTTCACGCTGCAGAGTTAAGTGAGCTCTGAGATAAAGACGCAGTGCCGCATGTAAATGAAGTGCCATCAGAGCCGCCTAAAACTTTGTCGCTGTCATTCGGTTTGGGTTTTATTGGCTTTGCATGAAAATCAAGAATCAACTTTTGAGCTGGAAATATACTGTGCTGCATTACAAAGTGTGTAAATGTGCGATACAGTATATAATTTAATGGTATATACTCTGATTCAGATTCTTTGCCTTTTTAGTGTTAAAGGATTAGTTCACATTCAAATTAAAATTTCCTGATAATTTACTCACCCCCATGTCATCCAAGATGTTTATGTATTTCTTTCTTCGGTCGAAAAGAAATTAAGGTTTTTGATGAAAACATTCCAGGATTGTATCATATAGTTATCTTCAATGGACTCCAAACGGTTGAAGGTCAAAATGACAGTTTCAGTGCAGCTTCAAAGGGCTATAAACGATACCAGACGATGAATAAGGGTCTTATCTAGTGAAACGATCGGTCATTAAATTTTTTTTGTATAAATGTATCTGCTTTATAAACACACAAATCCTGACAAAAATCAGGATGTTAAGTAAAGATCATGTTCAATGAAGATATTGTGTAAATGTCCTACTGTAAATATATCAACTTAATTTTTGATCAGTAATATGCATTGCTAAGAACTTCATTTGGACAACTTTAAAGGTGATTATTTAGTTTTTTTGCACCCACAGATTCCAGATTTTCAAATGGTTGCCGGCCAAATATTGTCCTATCATAACAACCATACATCAATGGAAAGCTTTTTTATTCAGCTTTCAGATTATATATAAATCTCAATTAAAAAAAATGACCTTTATGACTGGTTTTGTGGTCCAAGGTCCCATAATACAAACATACAAACCAAATCTATAAAACATTAAAAAATTGTATTTGATAGAAATATAAATCACAAAAATATTAAGCACAACAGTTTTCAACATTAATAATCATGGTCATGTGACTCTGAAGACTGGAGTAATGATGCTGAAAATTCAGCTTTGCATCACAGAAATAAATTACATTTTCAAATATATTCAAATAGAAAACAGCTTTTTTTTTTGTTGTATTTCTGATCAAATAAATGCAGCCTTTGTGAGCATGGGGACATTTTTAGAACAGTTGTGTATATACTCAACATAAAACACAATGTGCCATTTCTAATTAAAATGTGTTATTCAATCAGTAAAAAACATAGAATGGGTCTTGATTATATCTGTTGGTAATTTATTGGATTGTAAAAAGTGGGCAGTACATACCAGAATAAAGTCAGGTGTTGGCATCACTTTCTAAACAGCCCCCTCTGGAGTTCTGGAGGTGATGTCAGCGCAGGCAGGAAGTGGCAGCGTGATCCCGTAGAGGCAGTTTTCTGTGTTTCAGGGCAGCACACAGGTCAGTGTAATGAAGCTTACCGGCCCGCCGTGATCCGGTGACCTGTGACCTCATGCCGCGAGCGACTGATTGATTGATGGATAGATGGATGAGACACACAGCAATGCTTCTGTTCTTGCTGCCGGCTGACCGCTGTGTGCATCTGACCCCTCATAGCCTTTACCTAACAGAGAAGTGACAGATGAGACACACACAAGCCGTGTCCTTCACTCTGCTGCATCTCAGTCATTTAGATGTAGTGATCTGAATGAGATTCCTCAGCTGATCAATACTGCGCTCCTGAAATGTTTCCTCAGTTTCAGGCTGCTTTCACATTTAGCTTGATCGCTCGGTTTAGACCTGACGTCTCGCACCACCTTTCTGCCGCAGGTTTGTTTTCACATTGAAACATGTGGCTCTAAAGTGTGATAAATTTGTGCCATCATAGTTTACTGCAGATGTAAACGGCGTGTACTATATTTGTCAGCTGTAAGGACTAGCCAGGAAGGTGCCAGACAGGAAACTATTGTTTACTTCACTATTTAACTTGTGTCTTTCTGCCATTTAGAAACTCATAATATACTTATAAGGTACCCATAATACAAAAACAATAAAAAATGTGAATATAATAAAATACTAAAAAACTGTGTAATTATATACACATCTAAAATATAATTTTATATAAAAAAATATAAAATGTAACTGTACATATAAATTTATAAATGAAAAAAAACGATACAAATTTTTTTTATTAATATTTATTTGTAATATCGATGGAAAATATTATTTATATATGCACATCAATAATCAGTAGTCCATAAGCATAAATATTGGAATACTATAAATCATAAAACACTTTAAAAATCAAAGAGAAGTCTATTTTATGAATAAATATTTCAATATCACTGCTAAAGCTAAAACAGTTCTACTAATCTTGCGTTGTATTATAAATGATTTTAAACTAAATTATAATTTTTTATGTATATAATAAATAGTAAATATGTGTGGGTGTTTAGCTTTTAAATTTTGAATAATAAATAATATAAAACACACACATATAAGCAATATAAAAAAGAACCTCAGATTTCTGTCTATCGCTGGTGTTAGCAAGTTGTACGGGAAAAGACTAAGTAAACTATACTTTTTGTCATAAGAAAGCAGTTGGCGGCAGGCAATTGGGTATTAGTCTAACCTCTGACTAACATCAGACCGGCGAGTTTGTGTCCGTGATATCTACGCAAAACCGGGGCGTGAGACTCTGTGCAACATTAGGTCCCCAGTGAACAGATAATTGAACAAATGGGATGTCTAGAATAATCAAATATCTAAATTAATACATAATCGATATTTGTGATCAGTTTTTAATTAGAAACTTTGCCTAAACTTAGTGATCACTTAAAATTGGAGTCAGATTGAAAACGGAGCTACACTAAAATTGAAACTAAATTCAGAGGCGCAAGTAAAAGACAGAACATGCATTAAACCTTCGACCAGGCCGCTGGATGTATAGTTTTAACATTATATGTGTTAAAAAAAGATGTTGGTGTCACTTTCGAATCGACTTTGTTTGTTTAGTTAGTTGGTCCTGGTCACTCTTCTCAGGGTTATTTAGCAGTAATGACCAGCTGACTGGAACCAAGCTTTAAAGTCAAACGGACGCAGATCTGAAAAGGCCTCAGATCTCCGGCCACCAGTTCGTTCTGATTATAAATACCTTTCGGCACAGGTTCACTCTCGTCTGCTCTATAAGGACCAAACACTGTGTCTTAATTAATCAGAAGAGATCACAGCCCACAGAATGACATCAAAGGCCCCCAAACTTCCTTTCATTTCAGGCCGAGCGATGAGAATGGACGCGCGTCTCTGTCTGTCTAACATAAAGAGAAGTCCACTCGAGCAGAGGACACACAGATTTACTCTGCTAACCGGGAACGCAGCGAAACGCCTCCTGACAGACGTCTTGTTTAATGTCCGAGAATCAAAGCAGAAACTCCCCGATGGACGGGCACACCGGTTCGTCCCGGGCAGCTGGAAACATCAGAGGATCTAAACAGAATGGGGTTTGATTTCTGGGTCCAAAACCAGTTTGATTCTTCCCCCTCCACCTGTCAGCGAGAGTACTAGTAGCATCTGTTTAACTAGACTTA